>JAIPRM010014181.1:0-10925 GCA_025469315.1 Stegophylla sp. TES_Ste_2020
GGATAATAAAATGTTGGTTTTCGAGTCGTTTTTGTTAAATTTTGGGTTGTTTTTTCCAAAAAAAAAAAAAAAATGAAGAATTAAGAAATTCAAAAAATGACCTATGACAATCTAGAGGCAAATCCGGTGTCGAAAAGTTACTGATCGAAACTAATACCGACACGAAAAGTTGTACAGAGAAAAAAAAAAAAATAAACACCATTGTAAAAACTGTTCGCTTCGTTCAGAATCTAAAAAACAAAACCAAATAGACGGTTCTTCACTTTTAGCGCGATAAATCCGCACGCAGACGTGAGTGTTTTCGCTTTTCTCCAGTAACGGAATTAAGAGCCGTGGAAAAAGAACAGTGGACTTCGGCACTAAGAGGAGGTGCCAAAAAGCTAATATTATATAATACGCGCGCACTGGACACTTACCTGTGTTTGCGACCCCGAGTCGGGAAATCACAAGGATGCTGAATCCGGACTTAATGGTCGGTGTCGCGTTAAACGTGGAAAACCACCAGAGTTTCGACCACCGAACGCATGGCCGGAGCGGATGTACGAGCGCGTGTGTGATCTATGCGCACGAGATCAATGACGATCTATACTGAACAGCGACGAGTGATGCGCAGAAAAAGAGAGAATTGTGTAAAGACAGAGGACTCGGAGATGGAGTGTTAGAGAATAAGAGAAATATACAGAGATACAGAGATAGAGATATATATATATATATATAGAGAGAGAGAGAGAGAGAGAGAGAGAGACGACAGAGTTATTGTTTTTTTTTTTTTTTCTAAATATGTCTCGACATGAAATAAAAAAAAAAAGAAATAATAACAGAAAAAAAAAAAAACCCCCGATTTAACCGGACGAATTTTGCGAATGTCGCGATTTCGACGGTTCAACGGTGGTGGTTTTCATGTTTCTCGCGACTCGCGGAAAGATTCGGCACGGAGAATGTGTGCGCGGGGAGACACGAACGCGAAACAGACCGTGTCAGATACCCGCGAGACGACTGTCGGCCGGCCCGCCGATGCCGCTCGCCACCGCCGCCGGCCGGGGTGACGACGACACGCTCCGCGGCGTTTTTCGGTCCAGACGCGCGCCGAGCTCCGCCTCCGCCCCTCCCGCCGCCATCCCATCATCCCCTCACCGCCCGGTTCGGCGGGGTAAAACGCGTACCCACTCCCTAACCCTGTCCGCCTGGCCGCCCGCGGGTAAGTGCGGCACTACCGGAAGGGGGGGCACGCCGAAATTCCGATATTACCTAGATGAGAAAAACTGGACGAGACGACGCGTCGCCGGGAATACGCTTTGCCTTTCGCCCTCCCCGGAGAAACGAATAAAAATAATAATAATAACAATAAAAACACACCCTCGGGCTGTTGCTGCTACCCCCCCCCCCGAACAGACGGTCGCCAAAGACTGCGCGAAATGAACGTCTCCGTGAAATTTTTCGGAATCGTGTAGGTTTTCTTTTGCTACGATGTTTACTTTTTTTTTCTGTGTCACTTACTTTTTGAAACCGGATTTGCCTGTAAATTGTACTTTAAATAGGTCATTTTTTGAATTTCTCAATTCTTCGATTTTTTTTTTTGAAAAAACGACTTTTTTTTAATCCGAACTGTATGAAAATTTAAACTTAGATAGAAAATAATATAAGAAAGATTTTGGCGTAAGAAAATTTTGGAAATGTGAAAAAAACATTTCGGACGTTTTTTTTTCTCGTTTATTTTTTATATTATTAACTTCCCTCGTTCGGAATCGTTTTATTGAAGAAATTATTTATCGTGAAATGATTGAATATTATTTGATGTGTTTATTTGTTTAGACGTACGCTTAAAAAGAATAAAGATAAAAAAAAAAACGTCATAAATAATAGAAGAATTAATAATACATATTATCAAAATATATATTATACCTACAAAATACAATTTATAAATATATTTTGAGTTTTTACAGTGAAATTAATGTTTTATAACAGATTATTTCAGCAATTTCGCATATTTCGTAAATTTTTAGAGCATATTTGGTACATTTTTTGAGCATAAATGCATACATATTTTAAGTTTTTTTTAGATCTATAAGTCATCCCTAGCCCTAAATTAATAACAATAAACATCACACCGTAAAAACATCGGCTTCTTCGCTTCACACTCACAATCGAAATCGTTTAGAGTTTTTCGCCTATAGCAGTGATTCCCAAACTTTTTTTACACAACGCCTCTTTTATTGTTTAAAATCTCCCACCACCCCCCCGCCTTGAATTGTTTATTTATTTTTTTTTAATTAGGTACCTTTTTTTAGGCCATATATTTTTAAAGTCGAATAAATCTATTCAGCATCAATACGATAATAATATTCCGTTTAGATAAAAAAAAGTAATAAATCACATAAAATGCATATTTATCACGTATTAAGTGACACCTATTTATAAGTATTTAACGACAAATTGAATATCGCCCACATATTATTTAATATTTCGTACAACATTACGTGTATGTGATTGCAGAATGAAAAATATACACATTGAAACAGTTACTGCCGACTTTTATAATGCCCCACCCCCCTTAGGTAATTCTTACGCCCCCGGGGGGGGGGTGCGATATCACCCACTTTGGGAAACACTGGCCTATAGTTTGGTGTGGGGGTCGTGAATTTTCACATTTTCGTTCGGCTAGAATTTAATTCGCATCCACCTCGCCGTGCCAATCTGCCGCTCGGCCATACGAACACCGTGATAATAATAGATCGTTCCGTTTCGTGTGTTTTAACCGTCTACCGGAAACGACGCCGTCCATTTACATCGTCTCTCTCGAGTTGATATTAATTAATCACACGTTGATTTGCCCGTCCGTCCGTCGGTCCCCTCTTGCACATGCTCGCAAACCCCTTCACCATTATCGTTCGTACGACGACCGGCGTAAGGTTAATATTATTTAATACTAGCTGTACCTGTGCACTTCGTTGCCCAAAAAAAAAAATGTCCGTTTATATTTAAATGCTCATATAAACAGAATAAACTACATTTTTGTTTATTTAGATCAAAGTGTTGTCATGGTTACCAAAGTACTTTACCGTCCCGTCTAAATACCGTCAAGATCGATTAATCCGTTACAAAAATTAGCCCGTACAAACAGATAAAACTTTTTATTTTTTATTCATATAGAGGTTTTACGAAGTGCTGAACCCGTGCACTTCGTAGCCCGTTAAAAAATTAAAAGATGATCCGTTTTTTATACATATTATTTTCTGTAACCAATGGCAACCCTATACAAACAACCAAATACCTATTCGAAATTTTAAAATGTCCGTATTAGCCACCCTTTAGAGATTGAATTTTAGAAATTTTCTTTCGTAAAAACGTTCTCCTGAAAATTACGAACATCTTGAAAAAATTAAAGCCATATCGGCCCAGCCGTTGTCAATTGATGAATTGTTATACATTTTTGGTTTGAAAAGAATAGAGCTGTTTTTAGGGTTTTTCCGGTAATCATTCGAATTTTTCTCCGCCGTGAAAACTATCCTTGAACTTCAACGAACATTTGAAAAAAAAAATTGGCCAAATTGGTCCAGGCGTTGTTGAGTTATGCGCTTACCAACACATTTTGCGATTCATTTTTATATTATAAGAAGATTATTAATAATAATAATAATAATATAATAATAAAATTATTAGCGATGGGTTGTCGTCAAACTCGCCGAACCCTCCTCGAACACGTCGAACTCGAAGAAATCCGAACAAGTTCTAGTTAAGCGTATGTTTTGTAACAGTTCGAACAGTTTAATCGGAAAAATGTTTTTTTTTGAAAATTTTTCACTTTTACTTGTTTTTAAAATGTCGATTTAAAAGTTTAACAATTTCAAACTGTTAAAAATATTAAAACATTTAAAACGTAATATAACTTAACCTAACCTAACTCGAACATTTCGAACAGTTCTAGTTCAGTGTATGTTTTGTAAAAGTTCGAACAGTGTAATCGGAAAATTTTTTTTTCTGAAATTATTTTACTTTTACTTGTTTTTAAAATGTCGATTTAAAATTTTAACAATTTGAAACTCTCAAAAATATTAAAACCTATATAACTTTTAAACATTAACTTAAAATTTTACTATATTTTTCCTTTTTGAAATTAATATTATGGATAGATTCTCAAATGTTTTAATTTTTTTAAAATTCGAAAGTTCGAAAGTAGCTGGAATAAAATTCAGATTCGAGTTCGAGTTCGAGTTCGATTTAAAAAAAAATTGATGTTCGACCCAACCCTAAAAATTATTGTACTCAATACGCCGCCGCAGTCCGATCAATACGCTCGGAGTGATTATTTCCCGAGAAGGATGATTTTTCGACGGTAATGGCGTAATAACTACATCGTTAAACACGAACACGAAATACAAATCCGCGCGTTACAACGTAACACCAGAGAACGAACCGAAAACGAAAAACAGGCAATGTCAGTACAGTTTACGTAAGAACAGGAAGTCAGAGAAATATTATAATAAGGTTTCGTTGTGCAATGAACTTTTTTCTTCTTAACGCACGATTTTTTTTTTTTTTTTTTGTTTATTCGTTTTCAATATGATAGTGCGTGTCATATGAATAATACTCAAAACGATTAATGACGTTTAATATTATATTGATCTTCATAAGATGACATATAAAAAAAAAAAGTTATTTGATATCAAAGTTGAAAAAGGTAAAGTAAATTTAAGTATCTAAAGTAAAGTAAAGCATAGTAAAGTTAAGCAAAGAAAATTAGAGTAAAGTGAAGTAAAAAAAAAATATATAAGTAAAGTATTCAAAAAAGAAAATTTCTTTTGGATTTAATCCAGACATAATTCAGACTACATGTATTCTTCGCTCCTTGGGTCAGATTTTAAAGAAACGACAATTCAAAAATACGATTCTAAACAAAGAAAGTTAATATGAACAAAAATAGTCGTTGTTATTAATACACCCACTAAAAGTGTCTGATCCAAAAAGCTAAGAATACCAGTGACTCTCTTGTCCATATTTTACTTAACCTTGCTCTATTCCACATTACTTTATTTTACTTTAGGCACTTAACTTTATATTAATTTACTATACTTTTTTTTTTTTTTAATCTAAAAATCAAAAAAAAAAATGAAAATTAATTAATTAAGAAAAAAAAAAAAATATTATAGAAAAAAATGTCCAAAATTGTTTTTTTCAAAATTTTCTTATCAAAAACATTTCTTATATTATTCTCTATCTATATTTAAATATTATCATAAAGTTTGGATTAAAAAATGATGGATTTTGAGTCTTTTTATCAAATTTTAGGTAATTTTCCAAATTTTCAGAAAACAATTGAGAATTTTTAAAAATGACTTCTTTGAAGTACCATCTAGAGAAGCAAATCCATTTTCAAAAATTTGCTGATCAAAACTTTTGGACAAGTATTTCCATACTAACCTAACCCAACCTAACCTAACCTAACGGGAGGGGGAAAGAAAATAGTAAACATCTATAATCGATTTTTCACATTTTCAAAATTTTCTTGCACCAAAATATTTCTCATAATATTGTCCGTTAATGTTTGCATTATCATAAATTTTGGGTCAAATATGGTGGTTTCTGAGTTTTTTTTTTTTTTTGCCAAATTTTGATTAGTTTTTCCAAAAGAAAATTGAAAAATTCGAAAAATGATCTCTTTAAAGTAGTATCTAGAGATAAATCCGATTTAAAAATATTGCTGGTCGAGACTTTTGGACACGTATTTTCATGGGAAAAAGTGTTCACAGAAAAAAAAAAAAACATCATTGTTAAAACATTAGCTTCTTCGATTCGCACAGAAGATTTTTTTTTTTTTCATTCTCAGCACGTGATTTTTCTACTCGCTCGATCGAAAGTCATGAGTCGAGTATAAAATTGTTCACCCCAAAACCAATAAATTAAAATTACCGTTTCGGTGCGGATTTATCTAGAATTATAAATACTAATATTGTAAAATATTTACCGACAATATTCATCGTTTTCAGCTATACACTCCGACTTGGGGAAATATATGAACAGCCCTTTTTTCCAACTTTTCCGTAAACCGACGGGTAAATACCTATTAAAATAACTTTCCGACCGTCTCTGCACTGAGTGGGATTTCTTCATTTCTCTAACCTCTAATAATTTTCTTCGGTTAAATTATATTCAACTGACGTGTAAAATTATTTATCCACTTTACGGTCGTTGTTTATTTTGTTTTTGATCGAAAATATTAAACTTCGACGACTGTCGAATCGTATTATTATCAAACGAAATCACTAGGTACCTGTAAGTTTTCAAAATAATACAAATAATAAGAGCCATGTTAATATTTTCCCATTTTTGTTCATTACTCTCATATTACTTAGTCGTATATTTCATCATAATATTATATTTTCCCTCACTCGCCCCGTCTCGCGAGAGACTTTCATCTTTAATTTAATATTTCCTAAAGATTATTTTCACAGACAGCCCTCCCCCCCCTATTCCAATGCATTATTCGATGTTTCCACACAATGTTTTTTCCGTCCTTTGAACACACATCATCCACACGGTTCTTATATAACATATCGTATGCTGACGTAGCCCGTCGTATCTTTGAATATAGGTATTTCTTCAATCAATTTCACGTGCTCTCTCTTACTCTCAGAAAAAAAGCTAGATTTAATTATAAAGAACAAATGACATTGTTTATTTTTAAAAAAAAAACCGCTATGATTATGATTCGGAACGAAGCAAAGAAGCTAGTGTTTTTTTTTTTTTTTAAAAAATGATGTTTATTTTTGCTTTTAGATTTTACAATAGTGATTATTTTGATTTTATATGAGATTCTGAACGAAGCGTGAAGAAGTCAGTTTTTTTAAAATAATGTTTATTTATTTATTTTTTTCTGTAAACACTTTTTCGTATAGATATATACCAAGGGTGGCCAACATAGCCGAAAAAGTCTTTTGAATTCATTTTGAGTGTATGTTATTGAAAATTGATGTCCAGTAACGAATCTCATTGCAACAGTTAAGGCGATTCACTGAATAGAACTTTCAGAATTTTGGTCTAAAATTTTTAAAAAAATAATCGTCACTCTGTTACAAAAATTGTGTAAGAATGTTTCGATTTTGAATAACTACACACTTTTTCTGATCATCACGTCATATTCTTTTAGAAAATAGTTTTCTCCGTGATATATGCACTCACGATAACGGCAGTATTTCATTTACCAAAGAGGTTAGAAATAATTATTTTTGTATTGAAGCCAAAGACCACTTGGGTTCTTGGGAAAATGACATTATTAATAATTATAAAATGATTAACTAAAATAAAGTAATTCATGTTTGTATACAAATCCTACGGTAAAAATACAAAAAAAAAAAATAACTTTTACAAATAATATTATAGAAAACACAATAATAATTTAATAGTTGACATTTTAATTTGTTCTCCAGACAATATTTATTGTATGAAAATTGAATGATTATGAGAACAAAGATATTGTAAACAATCGTTCATAGATTGAAATTTTACCGTCATACATTCAGTTATGTCGTTAATAAAAACGTGATCATGACGTGAATGCCGATTTATACACATAATTATCACTGAACGAATAATTGATTTGAATCATCGAAAGCCTTTGGTCACTGCGAATTCGATAAACTTTGTACACCCGATCTGACATTGGCGTTGTTCGCAAATCCAGCTGATACTTGTTTTGGTTCGTTTAAAGTTCATTTTAAAAATAACGCGTTATCGAACATTAGTTACTCCGACAAAGAAAAGTCGTCGGCGGCGGCTTTACGTTCAAAGACATAATTCATTGCCTCGTTACGGTCGGTCGCGGGTCACAGAGATTGTGTCGCGTACAACAATCCATTACGCAAAACATTCGAAATTAAAAATAAGTTCATTCGTTCTTATTGGAATGTAAATTTGTAAAACGAACGACAATATTCATTGATAATTTTACAAACGTTTTAGCGAATTATTAACTCTACACACTTAATATTCAATAAAAACTTTTGACTGAAATCTCCAAAGGTTTCGGTGCAGCACGTTTGGGCATTTTTACCTGTTTAGTATTCAAAATCCACACGACGTTTGGGCACTTTATATCCCTAAAAAGATGCCACATGTTTAGGCACTAAAATGTAAAATGTATATACCTTTTTTTTAAAAGTATATAAAATATGTACATACATGCATAATATATATATATTCAAATGTACTCGTGTTAAATAAAAATAGTAATATTATCCCCACGTTGCACGATCAAGCCGAGGGATATTTTTGATTTGCGGAACGAAGCGGAGGCGTTGGCGAGCGTAGCGAGTCGACCAAACACCCGGTTAACTAACTTACGCTTATATAACGTTCGATAAGGTTTTGAAAACGATTGGTTAAATTAGGGGAAAAAAAAATCGAAAAAACCAAAAAAAAAAATATTGGTGGTGAATTAACGGAAAAGGTCCTACGGTAGGACCGCTTCGCTTTTTTTTTTTTTTTACTTACCTTCACGCCACTTAAACAAAGGTATATACATTTTAAATTTTAGTGCCCAAACGTGGTATTTTTTTAGGAATATGGAGTGCCCAAACGTGTTGTGATTTTGTGCCCAAACGTGTCGCAATTTGGGATAAAATGCCCAAACGTGTTGTAACCAGTCAGTTTATCATATTATTATTATCATAATCATAACTTGACAAAAGAAAAAAAGTTGTTTTATTTTCAACAACAGCTGATGCGAAATAATATTAATTTTAATTTTTCAACGACGCGTTACCACCGTTGTGATGAAAACTTCTTCATTTGTACACTGGAAATCGCGAGAATTATTTTATTGACTTGGTTTGATTTAATTTAAATTTTAAAAAAGTGTGTTCATCGCTCGTCGGGTGGGATTCTCTTGACGGGTGTATTGAATTTTAAAGAAACGATAAATCATTTCTTCAATAAAACAACTCTGAACGAGGGAAGTAAATAATATAAAAAATAAATGAAAAAAAAAAAAAATATTAGAAAAATGTCCAACAATTTTTTTTTTCACATTTTCAAAATTTTCTCGCTCCAAAATCTTTTTTATAGGATTTTCTATCTATGTTTAAATTTTCATAAAATTCTGAACAAAAAATGATGGTTTACGAGTCGTTTTTGTCAAATTTTGGGTAGTTTTTTCCAAAAAAAAAAAAAATTGAAGAAGTGAGAAATTCAAAAAATGACCTCTTTAAAGTATCATCTAGAGGCGAATTCGGTTTGAAAAAGTTACTGATGGAAACTTTTGGACAGGTATTTCCACACGAAAAGTTGTACACAGAAAAAAAAATGAACATCATTGTAAAAACACTAGCTTTATCACTTCGTTCAGAATCTAAAAGAAATAAAATATATTTTTAGTATTAGTATAGTTTATTATATATTTTATATTTAGTATATTGTACAAAATACAATAATATGCCATTTTTGTGTTTTATAGGAGTTCAACTAGTTTTCTAGTGTTTCATCTGATAATTAACTTTTTAGAATTATTTAGAGGTATACCTAAGTATATTTGGAATTAAGTACAACGGTAATTTTAACGATAACAATAATAATAAGTTTCGGAATAAATAAAAATTAGAGAACACCAGTAATTATTACCGTGTAATAATAATTATAAAGTGAGTAATGCATTATAACGCCGCCGGAATTGTTAGTAAGTAATTTAAGTTTTCAAATAACTTCGGTACGTTGTTAAAGTTGTTTTTAAATCTTGTTAATTGTAAAATCGTGAAACGGGCACAAATATGTTTATGGTACCTACCAAAAATATGTAATTGAATTTATAAGGATCTAAAAATAATTTATTCGTATATATTATATTATTATACATGTCACGTTTCAGTGTACTTTGTACGAAAATTCAAAATTATTATAAAACTATACTCTACAGGTGTTAAAATAGCATGTTTTACATATTATTATTATTATTATTATTATGATAAATATTTACCCCATCTCGTTCGTATAAGACTTTCGTTGGACGATTCACCCCCCTCTGTACGTTTCACACTCCACAGTAATCCCTGGATTTGCATCGTCATCCGCATTCTCTTCAATTTCCTAAAATTGTCACCCAAAACCGTTGACATGACATCCCTTTTTAATTCCTCTAGCTTACCATTTGTAAGCTTTTATGTACACAACATATTTTACCCTCGCAAAGACCAAACATCATACTGCGCGCCCAATGTTTTTAGATGCATTCATATCTAATTTTATATTACATTTTCGTCTAATGTTGTTTTCACCCCATTTGATTGTAGAGATTGAATGTTTATAGCAAAAAATCTAATAAAACAAAAATAATAACATTTTTGTCATAATGATAATAAATGATAAATGAAAAGTTTATACATAGGGTCGAGCTGAGGGATTGTGGGTGGGGAGGTACGCCGGGAATTATTTCCACTATGGACTCATAAACCAAAATATCCAATGTATTTTTTAAAACGAACCATTTCAAACCAAAACAATTGACTTTTAGTTTATATTAATAATGATTTAAAATTAAACTCTTCAAACAAATTGACAGTCTTGGGTAGTATTCCGAATAAAGTATTCCGAATACAGTATTCTGAATAATATTTAAGTATTCAGAATACTTTTAAAATGTTTTTCCAAAAAGTATTTTATGCAGTATTTAGAATACATTTGAAAGTATTCCAAATACTATATTCGGAATACTTTAATAGTAGGTATAACAATATATTTATTTTTTTTTGGATTTTGATTAGTCCTTTAAACACTTTTAAACGAAAATTAGAAAACGTATAATAATAAATTTATTATTGCTGGAAATTTGTAATCGATAACATCTATTAATATTATACAATAATAAAATTATGTCCGCTATTGGTTCATATGTTTACTGATTAGTGTTTGCCCCGTTTCAAATGGGCTGTTTGTCCGAT
>JAIPRM010014182.1:0-10924 GCA_025469315.1 Stegophylla sp. TES_Ste_2020
CAAAAAAAAACATTGAAGAATTGAGAAATTCAAAAAATGACCTCTTTAAAGTACAATCTAGAGGCGAATCGGGTTTCAAAAAGTTATTGATCGAAACTTTTGGACAAGTATTTCTATACGAAAAGTTATACACAGAAAAAAAATAAAAATAAATAAATAAACATCATTGTAAAAACACTAGCTTCTTCACTTCGTTCAGAATCTAAAATCCAAGACCCTGGAGATTCTATTGGCGTTAAGAATAGCTCTTGAAAAAAATGAATTTTTTCCACTATTTGTATTAAAATTAGATATATGGAACAAATCAGAATTTCGTGTATACCTACTAGGAATTCTAAATCCAATTAAATTTAAAATAGCTGGGCAATTAATATTATTATTTAAAATATCATAGACAAACATTATATCAATTAAATTCCGCCTAATGTTAAGAGAATCAATACCTATAGAGTCTGCATAAAAAAGAAAGAGTTTCTGGAGATAGTACAATGAGTAATAAAGGCAATTTTTTTCAGAAATTTATATTGTATATTATTAAGATCATTTGAGTAAGTTGAATAATTATTAGACCAAATTAAAGAGCCAAATTCAAGGTTTGATCTAACTAAAGAAGTATACAAATTTTTTAAACATATAGGATTTCTAAAGTCCTTAGTATTTCTAGTAATAAAACCCAACATTTTATAAGTCTTATTTAAGATCATTTTATGATTTATTTTGAAAGACAGATCAAATTCAAAACAAATACCTAAATCTGTAACAGAAGAACATCTTACAAGTGGATGGTTATCAATAAGATAATTATGAAAAACAGGACTTTTACTGCGTGAAAAAGTTATAATTTTACATTTATCATAATTTAACGATAGAGAGTTTCTTTTACTCCATAACACAAGGTTATTTAAATTTGATTGCAAAATATTTTTGTCAACATTTTTTATTTTACTGAAAATTTTAACATCATCAGCACAAAATATTTACTAAACTATCTAAGATAAGAGGAAGATCATTAATGAAAATAAGGAAAAGAAGTGGTCCCAAATGAGATCCTTGAGGAACTCTCGAGGTAGCTGCATATTCATTGGAATAGTGAAAAGAAATTTTAACTACTTGATTTCTATTACAAAGATAAGAAGATAACCAATTTAGAAAATTTCCATCAAATCCAAAATTTTTTAACTTTAAAATTAATAAAGAGTGATTGACTTTATCGAACGCCTTTTCAAAATCAGTATATATTGAATTAACTTGATAACCTTGATCAAGACTGTTGAGAAGAAAATTTTGATAAACTAAAAAATTAGTATTGATAGAGTGCTTAGGTAAGAAACCATGCTAAGAAAAACTAATATTATTCGATAATAAATTTGAAATTTTATTAGAAATAATAGCTTCGAAAACTTTTGGTATAATTGATAATTTAGAAATTGGTCTATAATTTCTTACATTATTTTTGTTACCTGATTTGAGAATAGGAGATATAAAAGATTTTTTCCAGTATTCTGGAAAAATCCCTTTTGATAGGGATAAATTAAATAGATAACATAAAGGCTTCGCAATAATATTACGACACATTTTTCAAAATAACGGTGAAATACCATCAGGCCCTACACTAGTACTGTTACTTAGTGACCCAAGAAAATCAATAATTTCATTTTCATATATGATAAAGTTATTTAAGAAAAAATGTTGAGACTGTTGAGAGTAAGTATCGGGCAAATCAATTAAATTGATATGAAAGTTATTAGTATCATATACTGAAGAAAAATAACTGGCAAATATATTAGTAATGTCCTTCATGTTATCCACAGTAATATTATCATAAAAGACCGAAAGAGGGATATTATTACAATTTGACCTTAAAGTATTGATATACTTCCAAAACGATGTCAAATTAATATTTATGTTATTTTCAATTTTAAAAATATGGTTAGAATGAACATTCTTAGATAAAACTTTACATTTTTTACGTAAATCTGAAAACGCCATATAATCAGAATGAGAATTAGAAATTCGAAATTTTTTATGAGCCTGCTTTTTTAAATTAATTAAATTTCTAAGAGATGGGTTCGACCAAGTTATGGAATGCCGGTGTTCAAGATTTAATTTTAAAAGAGAAGAGCAAAGAATACCCATAATGTGTACTGCAAAGTACGGCATCTTTAAAATTATAAGAGCTTTAAATCTCAGAACACTACAAAATTGACCATTCTTTTGAATACCTATTGATTATTGTCATTAAATTGTAAAACCACTAAATATAAAATTGACAAAAATTACTATACTGTTTAACTATTTAATTATTTTAAATAATTCATAATTTTATCGAAGGATTGATTTGAAATCCGATTAAAAATTTTTTTTCTAAAAATATTCACATAGTAAATTATATAATATTCAATCAAATATTCAATATAATATTCATATATTAATTATTAATAATTGGTAATTAAATTCTAAACTTGGAAATTATGTATAACATCATTATTATTGATTAGTATTATGGTATGCATTTGCATATCCATATGAAATTAAAATTGATGGAACCATTGTTTAATTTAGATAACTCATGGATATTATCAGCTATGAGTATTAAGCATGGTGACTTGGGAATCCCAGTTTGGAAAAAAATCGTCATATTACTCATACTTGATAATCGTTTTGTTTATAGTGTTTATACTCAATAATGTTTGAGAGTAGGTTATTATATCACCTTTACACTATTCTTACATGTAACACTTTATTATTATTATTATAACTTGATGGTTACTGCCACTGGTTAGTTGAGTGGTACCACTTTTCACATGGATAAAAATTTTATTGTAACTTCATTGTAATGTAATATTAAATTTTTTTTCTGTTAGGCATGACAATATTATTTAGTATTTGAATTCCAACATTTTATCCTGTTAAAGTTCAAAAACTTTTTAATTATACAGTAATTACCTATATTTGTATTAGAAATGGCTCATATTGACTCCACTGAAGTAAGTGTATTTCTTGTTTTTAATATAAATAGTAAATCTTATGATGTGTAAATAATTTTAGTGTTTATATATATTATGTAAATAATCGGGTACAATTATTGATGAATTCTATTTATTTAATTCATTTTTATTTTGGCTAACTCCAATGTAATAATGATTAAAATTGAATATTTTTTTATTGATATTGTACAATTATTCATAAAACTGAGAAACAATTAAGAAATTTTTATGAAATTAAAAATTAATTTAAACTATAAATTTCATGAAAATTGATATTTTTTCTTTGTTATACTTTTGATATCTTAATATAAGATTTTTGTTTATAAATAGATACTAAAATAAAACATTACTTTACTGTGAAAGTAAACTCCCAGTTTAAAGTTTTACAATTAATATATTATGTGTAAACTTCTAAATTTCAATTTTATTATTCATCTGATTTTACTTATCTACCTAATTAATGTAATTTATATCACAAATAATACAAATTTAATAATATATAGGTATTTAATCAAATCAAAAACAAAAGAATATTTAAATCTGACTAATAAATGAATAAAATGTATCATACATTTATTTTTATTTAACATTTTAAACAATAGATATATTTTATTTTTATTATACTACACAATTTAGATGGTTAAGTACTTTATGGCTCCTTAAACCAAGTATTTTTACATTAAAAATGCAGTAGGTACCCGTTGAAAATGTTTACTACCTAAATCATTTAGCATTTTAATATCTAAAATAGTTACAAAAATATCTATAGTGAATAAGATTTTCAAAATAATTGACCATTAATCTAATAACTGTGGAAGTTATTCTCCAGCTCCTCTAAAAAGGTCTCCTAAATCCACCTTGCTACTAATGTATACTTTTATCTTCTTAAAGAATAAAAATCTCGATAAAAATCTTCTTTAAAACCTCTTAATATTCCATAAATCAAAATTGGTCAAATGTCTTTAAAAACTTTATGAAGTGTGCACAAGATTATTTTTAGTAGTTGGTGATAGTTTCAACCATCTACCTCCATTATTTTGGAAGTTATGTCAATAATAAAAATTGAATTTACGAAAATTCGGGGTATGCCGTTTTTTACCGTTTTTCGTCAATTTTTATGTAGTCTAGGCTTGCGCTTAGGAAAAATATTGAGAATTTGGAAAAATGACTTCCCAAAAGTATCATCTTGACAACATTTCCTATCTATAGAGTTACTATTCAAAACTTTTGGACCAGTGTCTCTACTCAAAATCGTGCTTTCATATATACAAAAAAAAAGAAAAAACAGATTTGTAAAACCAATACATTGCTCCCTATCGCTCATAATCTAAAATGTGAAAAAAAAATTTGGATATTGTTTTCAATTTTTTTTCTTTTTTTTTTATTTGTACATGTTTTTGTGAGAAATAATTATCCAAAAGTTTTGAGCAAAAAATTTTTGAAACCAGATTTGCTTCTAAATGGTACTTAATAGAGGCCATTTTTATAAATTCTCAATTATTTTCTTATAATTTGATACAAAACTATCAAACATTTTTATAAAGAATACTCTGAAATTAAACTTCTTTTTAATCCAAACTTTATGAAAATTTATAAAACGTATATAGACAATAATATAAGAAATATTTTGGCTCAAAAAAATTTATCAATTATGAAAAAATATTTGGGAATTTGATTCTTACACTTTTTTTTTATCAACATTTTTTATTTTTAGTAAAATGGTCTTTTGTTTTGTTTTCTTTATTTATTAGATGGAAAAAATAAACTGAAGTATAGACAAGAAAGCTGGACATACTTCGCATTACAGCTATTCTTCGCTTTTCGAGTCTGATACTCTTGGTGGGTGTGTTGAAATTGACGATTATTATTGTTCTTTATATTATTAACATACTTTTCTCAGAATTATATAATTTGTTTCTTTAAAATTCAACAAACCTATCAAGAGTGTCTGACCTGTGAAGCGAAGGATATTAGTGGTGCAAAGTAAGTCCGGCTTTCTTATCTTAGCTATATAAATTTACTTTACTTTTTTTGTTTTATTAATGATTACGTCCTAGAATGCATGTATCAATATTAGTTATTTCTTTACATTTTTTAATAGTAGTGATGTTTTAGGTAAATATGCCAGTATTCGAGTATAAACGTTTTGAAGTTACATCACCTGTTTCAAACAGCAAGAAAACTAAATACAAAAACTTGAAACTTTCTCAAAAACGTTTTAATGAAAAAAAATTGCCAGTGTTTGATTCAATGTTTCAAATTACTTACAAGACAGATGTCTACTCAGTAAATAATGTGCATAGTTTTATGTCTTTATACAATGAAATGGGTAAATTACAAAAAGATTATACACCTCTACACTTAGCTATTGAAATGGGCAATTTACACTTAATACAATTTTTATTGAGACTTTCTACCATCAATATCAACACTTTCACAAGTGCTGGTCTTACTGGACTTCATATGGCCATTAAAGCAAACAATTTGACTATGGTTAAATATTTATGTGAGTATTCTGAAATTGATTTAGAATCCGCATCAAAATGTGTTGGTACACCGTTAATTTATGCTACATTAATTTCATCGCCTATGATTTTGAAGACATTAATTAATCATGGTGCTGACGTGAACAAGACCTTTACCTCAGATTGTTTAAATTCTTTAATGTTGGCTATCCATAATGATAAAATGGAACAAAGTTGGATATTAGCTGAAAGTGGTATTAGCCCTTTTCACACAGATGTGAAAAAATGGAATGCGTTACACTATGCAGCTTTATTTAAAAGGCCTGCTAAACTACTTCAAAAACTAATTGAAATAGGTTGTGACCAAAATGGTATTACACGGGAAGGCATGGCACCTTTGCATCATGCAGTTATTTCAGGAAGTATTGATGCTGTTAAAATACTTGTTGCTTCCAAAGCAGATATTCATAAAACTGATGAAAACGGACTTACTGCTTTACATTATGCTGCATATCAAGGCCTTTGGGAAATTGTCAAAATATTATTAGCAGCTGGATCCAGACCAAATAAGAAAACAAATAGCAAAGTGACACCTTTACATTTTGCAGCCAAGCATAATCATTTTTTAGTTGTAAAAGAACTATTAAAATGTTATGTTGATGTGAATGCTATTACTATGCAATGTAATACTCCATTACATTATGCAGCTTGTAATGGAAATGAAGAAATGGTTGATATTTTATTAAAAAATGGAGCTGATATTAATATTCCAAATAAGGACAATGATTTGCCAATACATCTAGCTTGTTTACATGGAGCTATTAATGTAGTAAAGTTATTATATATAAATGGATCTAATAAGGATTGCCGAAATAAAAATAATATGTCACCACTACATAATGCTATATTAAGTACCAATGAAGAGTTAATACAATTTTTATTGCAAAAATGTAAATTGTGTATTGATACAGATTTGTATCATGTGGCATTACGATCTGGAAATAAACATGTAATTAAAATTTTAATTAACAAAACTCATGAAAAAATATTAAAGGATGAAATATTTTGGTACAAAATAATTAGTTTTTCTGGATCTCTTGAAATAATTAAGCTGTTTGTCAATCATATCCTACCACCCACATCAGCTATTCCAAATTTAGTTAGATATGCAACTCATTTAGGATATTGTGACATTGCACGGTATTTATTAGAGTATGTTACAACATGGGATGATTTTCTTGATGGAGAAGGAAATACAACATTATACTATGCAATAAATAAAAATGATTTAGAATTAGTTCGTTTATTAATTGAAAAAGGTTCAAATGTCAAACATATAAATGACGCTGGTATTACATTATTACAGTTAGCATCAAAGAATGGTAATATGGAAATAATGAAATTTTTATTAAAAAGCTGGACTAATCATTTTGCAATGTACAACAAGACTTTGTAACTTGTAAAATTTTCTTAACTGTAATAGTTATTTGGACTAGAAAGAAGTAATATTTTATTTTAAAATTATAATATATTCTAAGTTATTGTAAATCTAATCAGATATTAGACCAAAAGCAAACAATTTTACTTATGGATAATTTATTTTAGTAAAATATTTTTTAGACTACATTAAAAAATATTTATTTGTTGTTAAACTAATTTTTATGTGATACAATTTTTGTAATTATTATTTATAACATTTTTTTTTTTTTTTATGTAGGGCATTTTCTAATATGTATTATTTTATTTGAACTTTTTTTGTAACACAAATATGATTGAAACTGTAAGACAATTATTTTAAAAATTCAAAAATTATCATAGTTATTTAATTAAGTATTAGTAATTTTAATCACTTCAATTCTATATAATTACTAATAATTAAATTTCACCCAATGTATTAATTTTTTGATTTATTATTGGTATATATATATATTTTTTTTTTTTATGTAATAGGATAAAAGTAAAATAATATATAAGAATTAGATTTCAGGTAAATAAAAAATTTTAGATGTTAACATACTAAATGTCATATTAAAGTTTCTATTTACAGTATAAAAATTTCTATCTTGTCAAATGGCTTTCTAAGTGACTTTAAAATATATAAAATAAATAATAATGTTTTGAATTAAATTATTTTTACATATTTTACTATTGTTCTATCATACATGTACTTGAATTAAAATTAACTGAAATAAACTAGCATAATGATATGGACAGGTTGTTGTGAAAGTTTTTTTAGGTGTCACAATAAGCTTTTAGCTGGTGATGGTGACTATTATTCAAATTTTTTGAATACTGGAATAGCATTCTATAATTATACAATTTGATGGACTATATGTATCTAATATATTATAAAATTATCGTATTACAGTGTTAGTTGCCATACTCCTCCGGCTTGACCGATTTTGATTGAATTTTATATGTATATTTGGTAGGTCTGAGAATAGGTTGTTATCTATTTTTCATACCCCTAAGTGATAAAGGTGGTTTACCCCAAATTTTGTTTTTTCAATTTTTAGACAAAATTTTTTATTTTTATTTTTATGATGTGGCATTAAAAATACATACAACCCTTAATTTTCACCCTTCTATCACCAACCCCTATTTTTTAATAGCCATATTAGTAATTCAATCATTTTTATCATGGTTGATAACTGATCAGTTATCCCCGCCAGGCGGCTACCAGCGTCACTTCTCCCCCAGTAAATAGTACGGAGTAGAGATGAGAACCAAGACGGTCTTCTGTCTTTCTCATACAATAAGCCTTCTGAAGGTCGTTAAAGAAATATTGATCAACACACAATAATTCTAATAGGTGTATAAAAATGTTATGTAACGGTGTTTGTGTACGAACTCCTTCAATTTTTGTATATTTGGTAGGTATAAGAATAGGTTATAAAGTATTTTTTATCATCCTAACCCCCCCTGCCATTTTTTAATTGCGATTTCAGTATTTTTGTATGAATAAATCAATTCACAGCCAAAACTAACGTGTCAATTTTCTTGATATTTTCAGGATATCATTGTAACATCATGCAGAGGGTCGCTAAGATAAGAATTTTGAAAATTTAATCTCTACGGGAGTTAAATGGGGTAATCACAGAGTGGTAACCATGCTAGAGGTATGATTATAAAATTTGGTCAGTAGTTTTGTTTAATGATGTAGATTGTAGAGACTTAATAAGAAAGAATTTCCAAAATTCTACCCCTAAGGGGGTTAAAAGAGTAAAAGTGGGATACATTATTTTATGGTCGGATTTTTTGGAAATCTTATTGTGTCATGTGCTATTAAATAAATAAATACATAAAGGAATCTAAAAGAAATTAGGTTAAAATATAGAATACTCATATAAAATAAAATAAAGTAAATGTTGAGATATTTTGTTTTAACCAGTAAGTGGCAATTGATATTGTCTTTTCGTTGGCCAAAGCCAAGTTGTCAGTTATGCATTCTGGTGGGGCTAAAGCGTACATTAGTAAGTGGTTATCTGATTGGTCTTTGACACATTCACATATTATGTATGTTTCTTTCTGATACCCCCATTTCATCATGTTCATTTTTGTTTTAGATATTCTTGATCTTAGCCTATTTTATGTCTTCCACATAACCCATTGTTGGTTTCCTCCACATGGTAAATGCTCAGCGTGGGAGGGACAGGTATTTAACATTGTAGCTCTTTCCATTTTTGTATTCTGTGTTGTTCCGGAGTGTTTTAGATCGCGATTGAGTTGGCAATAAAACTTCTTTTCGAAATTTAAGACTCCTTTGGGGTACTGAGTATCCATGCATGGATATATCTCCGTATTCTTAGTGGAGCTGTCCCTGCTAATGGATATATGTATTTAAGTAGCATTGGTTTAAGGCATTCGGTTGTCACCCTACAGGTCTTATTAAGGGCCGTGTCCACATGTTTTGTATGTTTAGGTTGGTTCCATACTAGGCTAGCATACTCATCAGGGGAGAAGCAAAGTTCCTCTAGTTGTGTTAAATATAATTAGTATTAAAATAAAAATGGATTAATTTGTGATAACCAAATCAAGTAGTGTAAACCATCAAAATAATCAGCTAGTCTTCGGTCTCCAGTAAAGCCTTTAAGTATCTGAGAATATTGATTTTTTATTATTTTTCAATATTCAAGTATTATGAATTTGTATTCTGAACTGAGTGTCACGGGTGAACCTCGGAAGATGTGACAACATAGGTACATATGAGCTTAGAAATAAAGATTTATTATGTGAAATTTGAAGTAAATATTCTTAATTTAAAACGCGTGTTTTCATATTATTTATAGGATAGGTTTAAAATTTTTTAAGAACCACATTTGTTTAAATTTTATTTTTCAGAACGCAAAGCGATATTCAATTTAATTATATATTTTGAATAAAATGAAAGTAATAGTAGACTTAAGTCTGAAATTATAAATAGGAATGGAATTATGTCCTCAGTAAATGCAAAAATGAAAATTTATCAAATAATTTATTATAATAAAATATTTACATAAAAGGTACACATTTACACGCATTTATATAAAAGTGACAAACAAATAGATATTCGATATTTAAAAAAAGCCGGACATACTTCGCACGATGGGTGTTCTTCGTACGACGGGTGTATTTAATTTTAAAGAAACGATAAATCATTTCTTCAATAAAACGATTCTGAACGAGGGAAGTTAATGATATAAAAAATAAATGAGAAAAAAAATGTTAGAAAAATGTCCAAAATTTTTTTTTCACATTTTCAAAATTTTCTTGCGCCAAAATCTTTCTTATATTATTTTCTATTCAAAAAATGACCTCTCTTAAAGTACAATCTAGAGGTAAATACGGTTTCAAAAAGTTATTGATCGAAACTTTTGGACAAGTATTTCCATATGAAAAGTTGTACACAAAATTTTCTTGTGCCAAAATGTTTTTTAGAAAATTGTCTATCTATGTTTAAATTTTCATTAAGTTTGAATCAAAAAATGATAGTTTCCGAGTCTTTTTATAAAATTTTAGGTAGTTTTCCCTAAAATATATTAAAGAATTGAGAAATCCAAAAAGTGACCTCTCGAAATTACCAACTAGAGGCAAATTCTGCTTCAAAAAGTTGCTGATGGAAACTTTTGGACAAGTAAATCTACACAAAAGTGTTTACAGAAAAAATAAAATAAAAAAAAGTGTACTTCGCACATCGGGGTGTTCTTCGCACCTCGTGTGGGATACTCTTAACGGGTGTATTGAATTTTAAAGAAACTTAAATCATTTCTTCAATAAAACTATTCTGAATAAAGGAAGTTAAAAATATAAAAAATGTGTACATTTTCGCGCATACTCCACCATTAAACCATACTATCAGTGGCGCACCCAGAGGGAGGGTTAAGGGGTTATAACCCCTCCCGAAATTTTTTTATTTAGTATTACGTTTATTACGTATTGCGTTATTGTATTAATAACGTTTGTGTGTAAGCTAATCTGTTTTCAGAACATTTT
>JAIPRM010014183.1:0-10924 GCA_025469315.1 Stegophylla sp. TES_Ste_2020
AAAAAAATTTTGGACATTTTTTTCTCATTTATTTTTAATATTATTAACTTCCTTCGTTCAGAATCGTTTTATTGAAGAAATGATTTATCGTTTCTTTAAAATTCAATACACCCGTCAAGAGAATCACACCCGTCGTGCGAAGAGCACCAATCTTGCGAAGTGTGTCCGGCTTTTTTACTATACGGTTGGTATAAAATGACTTCTCAAAAAAAAAATTATATTTTTAATGATATTCAAAAACTAAATATCGCCACGAAATCGAACGTAGAATGAAAAAGAAAAAGGAAATGAAAAAAGAAAATAAAAATAGAAAAAATAGAAAATGAAAAAGAAATGTTGTTCAAATCCATGTTCTAATATTGAAATAATATAATTCGTTCGAAATCTCGTCCAAAAACTATATGTGTCACTCTGTTCCTTCTATTTCAGCACCACGGTGGTGCCAAAATGGTGCAGCTGAAAATGACGTAGTCGTATATCAAATTATATACGATTTAGCGGCAACAATATTTTTTTAATTTTTATGAAAACTACTCATTGATTTTAATCATAAAACACCAGCAGTATTGTAAAGAACAAAAAAAAAAAAAAAACAATAAATAAAATTTAGTAAGTTCTTATGTGACACACTCATTTAGGAATTTCAAAGTTCTTTTTTTCCACCCTGTATATTGACTGCTGCTGCAGAATAACACCCTCATATAACGTAGGTATTATATATTACCTATGTATATACGCACGGTATTGGCACGACACACGCGGGGTTCGGCCGAATTTCAACCCTTATCCGTCGCCGTCACACGGGGTTCTGCGGTCGATCGCTTCGTCGTCGATTTCGCCGACGACGACGACGACGGGACGTTTGGGTCGCCCGGACCGACTTGGAATGACACTTTTTTTTTTTTCTAAACACGGCCGTGACACGTTTAATTCAGTATACGACGCACGCCCATCGGCCCGTATTTTCGGCCGGAATAACAGACCCTATGCGACGACCTTTGCCGCGGTCTTTTGTCGGCCTTTTGTCTATATGATACAAAATGATGAATACCGCCGACTGCGCCAATTTCGTGGCTACGGCACAATATAGCAGCAGCCGTGTGTACGTATTACAATGGCGTTCAACCGCCGCCGCAGATCGCGCGCAGTCGGTTAGAATATCGAAATTATACGGGGCGGTGCTCGTGTGTATATTATAATAATTTATGTGCACGCGTCGTCAAAGAGACGCGGTCGCGCGTCAAGTGACGAGAGTTGATTTCCCCGTGGCTTTTACTATCCCATTGTGTTTGGACCGACGACGCCCGAAATCTCGTACCCTATCGTATATGACGTCTTCCATAGGAGTGCTGAAACTATGCGATTATCCTCTCTCTCTCTCTCTCTCTTTCTCTCTGTATCTCTGTCTCTACCAGCGTTCTCTCCGGGGCAAAATAGCAAATACCGCGACAACTAAAACAATTAGTCGAAATTCGAATTCAGAAATTTTGTTTCATTAGCGCATCGCCGACGCGTGTATGATTCCCCGTCGGAAACCGCTCGAGCGTAGCGACTACACTCGACTTACACGTGTGTCCCGGGAACTACTTTGTCTTTCGCGAGACTGATTGTCGGTATAAAACGTGTATGACGCGCGACGCAACTGTCAGCAGACTACAAGTCGAATTATTATTATTTATATCGCACATAATGATATACAGTGTAATACTGGCGAATATAATATGAATGCAGTAAAAAAAAAGCCGCACGATGGGTGGGATTCTCTTGACGGGTGTGTATTGAATTTTAAAGAAACGATTAATCATTTCTTCGATAAAACGATTCTGAACGAAGGAAGTTAATAACATAAAAAATAAATGAGAAAAAAAAATGTTAGAAAAATGTCCAAAAGTTTTTTTTCATATTTTCAAAATGTTCTTGCGCCGAAATCTTTCTTATATTATTTTCTATCTATGTTTAAAAATGTTCATATAGTTCGGATCAAAAAATAACCTCTCTAAAGTACCATCTAGAGGCAAATCCGGTTTCAAAAAGTTACTGATGGAAACTTTTGGACAAGTATTTCCATTCGAAAAATTGTACACAGAAAACATCATTGTAAAAACACTAGCTTCTTCACTTCGTTCAGAATCTAAAACGTTTGAAATATGCGATAAAAATTAGGGTTGAGCCGATATCACTTTTTACCGATACGTCCGATATAGCACGAGAAAATTAAACGATCCCGACAAAGAAACCGTTACCAGTACTCGTTTGTAAAATATTAAATTTGATTATGCTTTTTGTTTTTACTGATTTGTCTACAACTATCTACTGAATGATATAGCAAAAACTAATAATGCAGTTTTGAATATAAATTATCATCAGTACACCGTGGGGGGGAAATTTTATATTTTATTTATTACAATTGAATTCAATGAATTCCAGTTTTTTGAAAATCGCATGCATAAGATTAAGCGCCCTTAAGGTGCGCTAAATCAAATAAATATTTTAACCCCATTTTTTTTTTTTTTTTTTATGAATTTACAATGACACTTATTTATTTTTAGTTATTTATTTTCTGTTCTGTAAACATTTTTGCGTATAAATATACTGACCCAAAAGCCTCGATCAGCCTTTTTTTAAATCAATCTTCAGCTCTAGAATCTAGACAGTACTTTATATTTAGCATCTTTTTAAATTCGCATTATTTCAAAGGGTTTAAACTTGTCGCCAGTGTTGTAAACCTCCTCAGCTACCTCCACCCTTCCCTCCCGGCCTCGTAGTAATTATAGTCTAAGTGGTTATTGTATGATAACCGAATCTCTGCTCAGAATCGTTTTATTGAAAAAAAATTTATCGATTCTTTTTAAATTCAATACACGCACCAAGAATATCCCAGCCAAAAAGCGAAACATATCCGTGGTGCGAAGTCTGTCCGGCCTTTTTCTAATTGCGCCAATGATAGGAAGGAATAATCAAAAACCAAACAAAACATATTTTATAGATTAAATACATTTTTATCAATTTTTTTTTTCGATTGTTAATCTATAATTATTTGAAGAGAGTAGCTATAAAAAAATGACAAAACCAGGTCCACCGACAAACAACAACAAAAATGTAGGGCGATTTTTAAATCCAGCGCTATTTTTCAAAATGATCCTTACCCTATACTAGGAATAATAACTTCAAAAATAACAGCATACAATATAGTTGATACAAAAGCCGTTCGTCACTACAGTCAGAATAATTATAAATGTAATTTAACCGTTTGTGACTAAGATTCCGCTTGAAAAACCAAGTCCTAAGTCCGAGTAATGAGACTAAGTATGACACTAGTAACTACGGGGGGAAAAAAAAAATCAAAGTTGTACAATATTACTCGTGTTTAATTGATAAAATGGAATTCACGATAAAACAATCGTATTATTATAATAATATAACTTTGAATTCGGTCGGACCTCTACCAGACAATGCGCACTCCCCACTCCTCCACATCCCATGTCGACTTGAAAGTTTGCGTACGCCTACAAGGGGTGAGGGGATGTAGGTAGATTATAACGAACCATTGTTCGCCGTGAAGACAAATATCCCGGACGGCGTTTCATTCTTCTTATCAACAAAATTACGGTTAAAAATGTTTTAAACTACTCTACGACGGAGCAAACGAATGGCCGCGTGCCAGCCTATGCACGTCATTGTAATAAACACATTATTATTATCATTCAAACTTAAATCTAAACAAACGTGTCCGCGCTGCAGCTGCTGTTTCGTAAACGAACGGTGTGACAGTGCTGCGCGCGACGTTTTTATTACGTATTATTATTATACGACTGCGTGCGCACAGCCTGCTGCAGTAATCGCATAATATTATTATTGTCGTTGTCGCGTTAGAACATCTCGTCAAATACACACCCTGTAGTCCGAAACAACGTTTATGCTCGCTGCTTTGTGTTACTACTACCGTATTAACGTCCCCGCGAAACACTGGCGGTTAAATAAATGATTATTATCATCGTCATCGTCATCGTCATCGTCATCACTTGGGCTCGGAACTTGAACGCTCTTAAAAAGTACTAGATATGCATGCACTTATGAGCTCAAAAAAAGTACAATAATTATGCTCTAAAAATATGCACTTTTTTTTTTATCAAACTTTTTTTTTTTTTCATAATTACAAGTATTTTATTAATCAACGTCCATACTTTTAAGTGGGTGGATTTAATGAAGGTTCGTAGATAATCTCAGAAAGAATACGATAAAAATGTGAAATCAACTTACATTTCCAGAAATAAATTTACGAAATAAAATAAATACCTAATTAAATGTATTTAAATATTTAATTTATTTAAGTACAACTTTGTTATTACCTTAAAAATCGTTGCATTGAACCACTAAATATTTTTAAAAATATTTTCAACGTTAAAGATCGTAAATTGTAAACCATCAGCGAATTTGTATACTCTGAAAAACTAAATACGTCATTATTTCTTATATATATATTTTTTTTTTGTTTCTAAGATTCATAAAAATGGATTTGAAACACAGAGGAAGTACACAATAATACATTTAATATCTTATGAAAACTCCAAAAATGAATTAATTTTGGTTTTTTATTACCAAATTTCCAATTTTATCATCAAATATGCTCTAAAAAGTTGTAGAATTAAGAAATATGCTCTTAAAACTACAAAATCACCAAATATGCAAAAATACGCAAGTATAAACTTTTGATATTTATTACGTGGTGTCATGAAATGAATTTCTAGTTTACCTAGCAACAAATATAATTGCTCACAAAAAACATGCAAGTGCAACAACTTCCGAGCCTTAGTCATCGCTATTTATTATACCTCTCCTCGGCTTTTTTTTGAGGAAATCCCTTTTCTCGAAGAGGAAACATTATAAATATTCGGGCGTGGCCGAGGTATTTTTAATAAATCAAATGAAAGTATATATATATATTTTAACGAATAGTTTTATGCATAAGTTCGTTTGGGGGTCGGAAATGCCGAACGAAGTATGACGACGCGGCGGTTACACCCTGATTCGGTTTTCACCGAATATTCGGAAAACTCCGAGGAAACCGAAAAACCTATACATTATAGGGTGACCATACATCCTGTTTTATACAGGATTGTCCTTTATTTCGGGGCTCTGTGTCCTGTTGTCCTGACAGACTTCCGTCAGGACGCTTTTTGTCCCGTAATTTCAAGTCTGTGCCCCCATATTAATCCCGTTTTTTGACTTAATGTTGATTTTTGAAATTTTTGAAATGAAATTATTGAATAAAATAATGATAAGAATCTAGAAATCTTGTGGATACCAATAGATCAATTATTATAATCGTAGTATGAATGAACAAGTTTTTTTTTTTTTAGACAGTAAAGTATATTACAATGTACATGAATAAAGGATTTGAAGAAGTTTTAAAAAGTATCAATTCAGTTTGATTATGTTATTTTACATTTTTCAAAATAATATTTTTTTTTGTGATTACCTAAATTTAATCTATAATAGGTGGTTTAAAAATGATACTTTTTCACAATATTCAAAAACTTATAAAAAAATTCTTTATACATGTAATAAATAATAGAAGAAAAATAATTTTGTTGTCCTGTATTTTATTTTCTTAAATACGGTCACCCTACTATTATACATACTATATGTTATTATAATGTAATAACGTGTTGTATCGACGCACTCGATATTCATTTATAGCTCGGTTTTCTCGAAACCAAGTCAGTATACAGTGCCTACTCGCTGCGCTAAAACGACATTGA
This sequence comes from Stegophylla sp. TES_Ste_2020, assembly GCA_025469315.1. NCBI lineage: Eukaryota > Metazoa > Arthropoda > Insecta > Hemiptera > Aphididae > Stegophylla > Stegophylla sp. TES_Ste_2020. Next base: position 5,763 of record JAIPRM010014183.1, read on the forward strand.
TGGTGTAATTTTCCCATTTACGAAAACAATAATTATTTTGTATTTTTATGCCGATGGATTTTGTTTTCGAGCGAAAAATGAAGCGTTTATTATTTTTTTTCTCTGTCTGAATTGCAGCCAAAAAAATACGAAATAATAATTATTGTTTCGTTATTTTTCAGAAATACAAATTAAACTGTCTCGGTTCAATAGCGTTTCGCGTTTATTATTAAAAAAAAAAATATGCAAAGAAAAAATTATTATTCCTTTTTTTAAATATTTCAAAATATTAATCAACCGACGACGACGGTGGGGTTCTAAACGGTAATAATAATAATAATAATAATAAATAAATGAATAAATAAATAACAGGAAATAAAGTCCATTAGGTTATGCATTACCTAGGTGAATACGGAAAATAAGACGTATTTTCGTGTTATGAACGATTATTTTAAAACAATTAATCACAATAAAATACAGTTAATCCCTATTTATTTTTATCGAATGACCACGCCTTTTACACCGGAAAATCACCGTTCGACTTGATTTCTTTCCAAATAGCTAGCTGTTTTACAGAATCGCTTGGATACGATACGAAAATTCGAATAAATCTAAATATGAAATATTCGACCCATTTCAAAATTATCTCGTTTTGTCACATAGAGTAAATAATATATATGGAGAGGCCATACCGTATAGTGAATAATGAAGCAATCGAATGGAATACGGTAAGGTTGTGACCATTTTGAGAAAAATAAAATTATTTTTTTCCTATTCGGTTGGTACCACTTAAAATAATTTTTATATTATCATATTAGATAAGATATACAAAAACAATAACATTAATAATAATAATAATAATAATAATAAACATTACAAAACATTAGAAAATGGTAAATTTATAGAAATTTAAAAGAGATGAATCTCCTCAAAAGCCAATGGCTGTGCAAGAGGATAGCGGTTCTATGAGGTATAAAGGTTATGACTATAGGTGCATAATTAACTATACTAATTTATATAAACAGAGAATTTTATTTGATAAAATATAAACTTAAAATGTAATAATTGATTAACTTGTTAGAACAAGGTATTAATATACTTTTTATACACACAGATATTTTTGAAGTTTTAAACATTTAGATCATGCTTAATGCAATATTGGACAAACTTATACTTAGGACATTGTTGTCCGAAAACTGTATTAATTTTAACGTATGATAACAGTCCGTTATCAGTGATCCGATTTATGCAAGAGATACAATATTTCGATACGGTAATTTGATTCTTTTCAATGGGTCTCACTCTAAGCGCATTCCATTTCAATGCTTCATTTAGCTATATACGTATGGCCACGGGTTGTTTTGTCCACAATAACGTCATGTACCGTTACATCGATTTTCCGCGCAACAGTAACTATTGTTTTCAAAAATAAAACAATTGCAAAAATATCAAAAAAAAAAAAAAAATAGGAAGAAAAATAATTCGCATATGAAAATTTCGATACCCCCCCCCCTTCAGCACACGGTCTCTTTGTTTACAAATGATATTAATATCCGTAAACAGACAATATCGTTACCCCCCCTCCGCAACATCGTGTCGCAAAGAAAATACATACTCGTATTTTTTTTTTTTTGTTTCGTAAATAACATTTTCGAATTACCGAACAGTTTTTGTACAAATATTTAAATTGCTTTTGCGCACGAAATCGCAATCGAAACCGGCCTCCTCCTCCTCCCCCGCCCCCGGCCACGGTACGCGAGTCCAGTGAATAACATTCAGCTTTAGGCGTAACAACAAAAAAATGAAAAAACGCACTCACCACCAATAACTGTACCGAAATAAACGTTTAACACAATACGCACGGGGTTACGCGCTAGCAAAATATAATAATATTCTGACGAAATAAATATCGAATTCGTTTTTTTTTTTTTTTTTTTTTTTTATATTTCAATATTAATATAAATGAACGAACGTTTTCGCCTCAATGAACGTCTGCATTTTTATTATTTCTCTCTCTCACTATATATATATTATATATATATCTTCAAAAGGTCCGTTTCTGTAGTCCATTAACCATCTTTTAACTCTACCCCTCTCCGCGCGCCAGTACCATTTTTTTTTTTATTATAAATTCTTTTTCCCCCTCCCACTTTGTCGCCCTCCCCTCCCCTCCCCCTATCCCCCCACAACACCCTCCTCCCGCCGACCGTCGTTTCGACGATATTCCATATACTTTTCTCGTCTAAGGGCACTCTATAACTACAGTCATGTTGGCAGCAAATGAAATGTATAATTTCCCCTCCCCCCCGCCACTTTCCACGTCCAGCACCGTCGCCGCCGCCGTGGCATTACTACCCCGGAACTTTGGTACTTGAAAATGTAATAACGAACCCAGGCCACCAAAGACCGAATGTAATGATGAGCTCGACCGAGTGTGATTGTGGCGGCGGCAGAGAAGAGAGAAACGAATTTCCGCAATACATTTTATTAATAATAATAATAATAATAAAATATTAACCAGTCGTCCTGCAGTAGACGACAAACAATTTGTAGCAGCAAATAGTATCGATCAAAATCGTTGTTAAGATCAGTGCCAGGTAAAAATGCAACGCCCTTAACTGTGCACTCAATATGTGTGGAGCTGGAGGGCCCGTCATTGGGCAGAAGAGGGGGTGTTTTAACACAAAAATTTTTTTTTCTACAATATTAATAATTTTTATGAACTTTAAGATATTATCTACGTCGGACAAAAATAGTTGGGTATATAAATTCCTAAATAATATGTAATTATTATATAAATTTTCAAGTTTAAACATTTTAAATGAAAAAAAAATTGAAACATTTGTAAATTTTTAATACACCCAAACTAAGCTTTTTCATAAATTTAAGAGCGCTCTCGTAACGACGGCGCCCGGGACAATGATACCCACTTGCCTCTCCCCCCCCCCGCCTAGATCCGACACTGGTTAAGATTCAGTCTGGTCAAATTTCATGTGGAATTTCAATATGTTTACACCCAAATTCAGATTCCATCGATCGGCGATGATATTATCTTAAACGTCTAATTATTTTCAAAAAAAAAAAAAAAATGTGATCGATTGTTCAAATCAAAAAGTGAAATTAATCATTTATATTCATTCATTCAACGATTATTTCAATAAAAATACCAATTTCATTATAATAAATCGATGTAAGTATAATATACCTACGTTATAAACTGATGGATGTCAAAACATATTCAAAAATTTCAATGAAGATTAGATTTCATTAGCAAATTTATTAATGAATGTTTTAAGTACTTATTTTCCTTTATTGTTATCGATATTTAACAAACAAAGGCTATTGTGATATTATTTTTCAGTTTTTTGTTATTGCTATTAAAAAAAAAAAGAAAAAGAAAAAAAAAATTGCTATTCCAATTTAACTAATGACACCTGACTACGTGTGTAATTTTGTGATACAATATTAGAAAATTTATATTTTCGAGCCAAGTCGAAATGTATCTTATGTCATTGCAGTCAAGACAAGTATTTTAAATGAAAATAAGAAAACACACGAGCGATTATTTACGTAAGTTGTCGAAAACGTGCAAAAAATCCAAAATCCGAAATACGTCAGTACGATAAAAATCAGTTACTTGGATTAGTGCGAAACACGTTTTAACCCAGGGCAGGATCTCGTCTGAGACGTTTCGAAAACAAATGTGAAAGTCTTCAATACACTGATTACATAATTCGTATAACTTTCTTGAACATATTTACCCAACAAACCCGCGGCAACGTTGGCATTTGTGCAAATATTAGTTTGCTTAGAAATGTTAATAAATCCGGACTATTGAGTAGTATATTTTCACATTCAGCACGTGTGCTACTAGTGTTTAAACGTCACGGCGGCGGTATCGATTACTATAAGCTTCGTCCGAGGCCTTAAAAACCCATAAATACCGTTACGTCCTAACGAAAAATGTAATTAATATTACAATAATAATAATTAAATGACCTAAAACACGACAAACGACCCAAAAACATAAAAATTCACTTGAAAACTGTTAGAATTAGTAAATGAATAAACATAGAGCTTTAATCATATTTTCATAAATCTATTTTAATATTATTATAACCGTATTTATAAACTATTATAACGTAACATGGAATCGAAGTAAACATTTTTAACGAAAACGCAATATTTTCTTTAGAAATGGAAATAGCAAAAAAAAAAAATAAAAAAAAAATACAGCTTAAAATTACAAAAAAATGGGAAATCAAAATAATTTGTTCCTCGATTCATTGATTTATTTCACCATCAGCACGAGCACTAAACGAGCATTAAACGTCTGAGTGATCTCTCTCACGATTTTCTAAGCGCGTTGATCGAATTTAGTTCAAGCCCGTGTTTAGACTTTTGTCACCCCACAGAAGCTACATAATTGATCCATTCTTGTGCAAATAAGGAATAAGTATCAACACTATAATTTTTTAAAATTTTAATCACATTTACATGTTATACATATAATATGACGCGTGGATTTTTTTTTTTATTTTGAATGGCCAAAAATAGTTTATTTTAAAAACCACCTCGTATTATTTTACTCGCTACAATAAGCTGCTATAAAAGTGTTACTAGGAATATATAAAAATTAATAAGAAAAACACAAGAATAAAGTTGTCCTCAAAAGACCTTGAAGCTCACACCGTTTCACGACTTAGTTTACAAAATTTTAACAACGAGATCCACGGATACAAGGAGGCTTTATAAATTAATCCACACCGGGCACCAAAGAGTTTAGGTCCGCCACTGACCGTGTTTCATGAAACTCACTGGTCAAATAGACACGATGGGCGATTCTTTCAGAGCACTTTTAGTATATCAATAATGAAACTACGTTCTGGGGGAAAAAAAAAAAAAACGATATTTTAGATTGTGTATTCACTACACGTTTTTCCATCCGAGTTCCGAGTTACATAAAATCTAACATAGCAGTTATTCTCGAAACACGGTCGGTTTAATTATCATTTTCTATACTTCTGAAATAGCTTCACTAGAGGCGAACCTTTAGAAAAAAATAAAAATAAAAGCCGGACATACTTCGCACGACGGGTGGTATTCACTTGACGGGCGTATTAAATTTTAAAGAAACGATAAATCATTTCTTCAGTAAAACGATTCTGAACAAAGGAAATTAA
>JAIPRM010014184.1:0-10923 GCA_025469315.1 Stegophylla sp. TES_Ste_2020
ATTTGTTTTAAATGCTTATAATCATAAGATTAGTTTATAAATATATACTTAGGTACAATAATAATGTACAGTTTTATCGGACACATGCATTATTCAATAAAAAGATTTATGTTCTATGACTATGTCTGGTACATAATTTACACATCATTTCTATGACTAGTACCTGTGTGAAACAAATTTCATCAAATGTTATTTAATGGGTTATTTTCGACTTGATAAATACTAAATAGTACACATTATACCAACTATTGTACATATTCGTATTTTTAATAATTATAAATTGTATGCAATTAATTCATAATGTATGTAACGATCAATAATATATATTTATAGTAGGTGGGTATCTATTATTAGGTACCTACACAGTACAATCGTATCCCACCAAAACTTATAATTTTGTCCACTATGCGCACTAGTATAGGATACATATCAAATGTACGGCGCCTATAGTGTTTTGTACAAATAAGTCATCCATATTTTATTTTTCCATGGCTTTATATAATAATAATAATAATATTATAATCGATCGAAAATCTGAGTTTTACATTCGTAGTTCGTACACACCGTGATGTAACCTGGTGAAGATATTTTTTGTGTTAATTGACATATTTTATCTTATTTAAGTACTTAATAATTAAAATATTTACTGTACAATTCAAAATTATTGTATCTGATGGTATACCATAGACGTAAATTAATTAACGAAAAAAAAGATTATAATACTCCAGGGTAAGTTTAATTTATTTATATATTTATTTTGATTTTATTTATTATTTATATATTTTTATACAACTAGCTATATATCATAGGTTATTCATTTTATCATTGTGTATTAAACTTTAAACATTTCATTTTGTTTTATTATAAATTAATGATGTCTTTATAATGACTACATTGTAAGAATGTACTCAGGGTCGGACCCTTTTTTCCGCCCTTAGGTATTACAACAGTGGCGCCTCGTATCAGAAAAAAACCCTCAGTGAAAAAAGAAAAGATAAATCATTCTTTTAGTAAAACGATTCTAAGCGAATATTCGGTAAGGCATACTCCATATACTGTTTTACATAAGAAAAATCGATCTGCGATTATTTTGAATAACCATCATTTGAACCGTAATTATAATTATAAACGCTTGTAAAAAATTTTTCGTTGAGCCTAACTCAATGAAAACTCTAATCCTTATGGAATAACACGTGAATAAAATTTTGGTTAAAGAAAATTTCAAATGGATTAAGAATAAAGTGTTTCATATGCCTTTGATTGAAAAACCAAATCATTATTTTCCATAAAAATTGTCAGTTTTGTACGAATTTTAACTTTAAACGGCTTTAAAAAAAAAAAACAAAGTTTTAATGGTTTTCGAAATATTTTCAGTGCATATGAGGAATGTTTATAAGTATGTTTGAATAAAATGTTCCGGTCTTAATATCAAAAGAAAAAAAATTTTTATCAAATAAAAATTGATAAAAAATGAAAAATGTCCAATATTTTTAAAGATCTTTACTTACCTCTGAATCGGTCAAATGTTTCTCAGATATTTATGAAGTATACGCATGAAAATGTTTAATATTTGGCAAATATTTCATGTTTTTCAATAATTATTTTAATTAATAATGAAACAAAATAAAATATTTAATGGTTAATACTCAATATTAAAATAAAAAACCTATTATATATAGGTATATAAAAATTAAATAAAATAAATAAATAATTAAAAATTATGTACCATTAGTTATTACACTAGGTATCAAATAGTTTTTATTGTAAGTTAGTGACGTTTTTCTATGTATTAAAATTGCCTATACAATTACATAATTAAAAAAAAATTGTTTTTTATACCTTTGACATGTATGTATTAAATTTTTGTATAAAATATTAATAATAAAAGAAATATTAACAATATCTGTATATACACGCACTCTGTATATACGTCGCATCGCACCACTAATGCGGCACATAGTGGGGGAATTCGGGTTCCTACCATCGCTGCCGGTCCGGTCATTCTACATGCGTGTGACAGTACTAATCTCTCATGGGCCGCAGTGTAGGTACCAACCGCCCGAATGCTTGCACTCGTATATTTCTTGTCTACATTATTATAATACGGAAATTCCCTTATCCTGGTTTAAGTGGTTTTAATTTTCTCGAATTTTCTTGAACTTCGAGATTCTATATTAAGCACTATGAAATTACGAAAAGTTTCCAAATAATATTTTTTTGTCTATAAAAGCTCCTCCACCTTAAACCTGTTTATTCAGTGAATTTCCATGCGTGTGGTGTTTAACGTCGACGAAAATTTCCTATAGTAATTTGATCACAATTTTGGATATTTGTTTATTTATTATAAGGTACGTGCTCTTAAGACACTATTTATTATAATTTGAATATTGCAATATTATCATTTTATTTAATAACTATGTATTAACGTTAAGTTATACGCTATATTATATAAATTTAATTTATAAGCTTTTATAAACTATGTTTTTCGTAAGTAGTAAAAATCAGAAAAACATTTACATTTTTTTTTTTCATTATTTATATTGAAATGTATTATTCTAAAAATAAACTTTTTGTATTTTGAATATTATTTCTAAAAACATTTCTGGTTTTTATAATCACGTAGAAAAAATCGATACAGCATTGCTCACGTATATTTACAACACACTTTTTAATAGGCACAATGAGTATAAATGTATATAAATCTATGTACCTACATTATGTATGTATAAAATATTTTAGATTCTGAGCGAAGCGTAACTTACTATTTATAATTTTACAATGATGATTATATTTTTTCTCCTTTCTGTGAACACTATTTTGAATAGAAACACTTGTCCAAATGTTTTGATCAGTTACTTTTTAAATCAGAATTCGGCTCTAAATAGTACTTTACAGAGATATGTTTATTTCAAAGGGTTAACACAGCATAAAATGTCTAATATTTGTTTCTCGATGCGTTTTGGGAACAGCACAAAATTCCTTGTACGTACGCTGTTAAAAAACATCATATTTCTACATCAGAAAGAGTTTGCTTTTTAGTGTTTAATGGCGAATGTAAGGATTCCACGTGTAAGGCTAAGCTAATTGGAGAAATTGACAATGAACCTGAAGTAGGTAAAAATATTGTTATTATATTTATTGCAAAAGATACTTCTGAAGTTGATTACCCAGATGAGAAAAAAAGACCATTATGTAATAACAAAAGAAAAATTATTGGTGAGAAAATTTTAATATCTGGAGCATCCCAATGGCAAAGAAAATTTTCTGATACCAATATAGAGTATGGAGATATACAAGGCCCTTTACTATATAACAAAAATGTTTTAAGAAAAGCAAAACAGAATTTTATCGATAATGATATAAAACTATAAAAGGAATCAATATTTTGAAAAATTTTGGCTATTCATAATATAAAATCCAAGTTTGGTTAAATTAAAACAAGTTTTTAAGTAATTAACTTATACTACTGCCCAACACGTATACCATCGTATTGATGAAAAAATGCAGTACAAAAAAATAACAAAGTTCAAGAACCTTCAACAAGCGTTCTTTAGAATGTATTATAGAATTAATTTAAACGTATTGAGATTCAGTGTTGTGCCACGGTAAAGTGAATTGGTAAATCAGAAGCTGATCTATATGTCTACCAGCATCTGACAAGTGTCATTTGGATACTTTAAGACTGTTTCTGGAGACTGAGCTTTTGTATGACGACAGAGTAAAGTTGACTTTTAATTTAAAAGGTATAGCTATATTTATAATGTATACTATATACTTTCTATAAGAGACACAGACACAGACGCTTACTATGACTCCGGCCTAACAACTGAGTACTTTAAGATCGTTTCTGAAGACTTTGAGCTTTTGTATGGCGACAGAGTAAAGTTGACACCACAGATGTTTGAATCGACAGAACTCATGAAATAATGTCTAACAAATTCTAACTACGTTTAACAAGTGCCATTAAGTACTTTAAGACCGTTTCTGGGGACTTTGAGCGTTTGTGTGGTGCCAGCGTGAAGTTGGCACCACAAATGTTTGAATCGACATAACTCATAAAATAATGTGTAACAAATTCTAATGTCTGACAAGTGCCATTGAAATTTGTTAGAGACTTTTTGGCCAAGTGTGCTATAAGTGTGGTGCCAACTTCACGGACGTCAGTCGCATCATAAAATTCTAATAATTTATCATTTCATAATAATTTGATTCTTCTTCTTCAAGATTACTATTTTTTTTTTTTTTTTTGCAATAGTTTTAAAATTTTGATTATTTGAATAAATTTCTAATATTAACACTTTCCACTCTTCAATGCTAAAAATTTAAGCGTCCCCCCGGCATTTTGGGATTTGATTTAAAGGGTACGCAGTACGCTTGACTGTACTTCAAATAAGAAGGGGACTCCGTCCCCCCTCATTTTAACCACTGCACGTAATGCTTATAGACTAGTTTTCAATGTGCGGCTGCGGCTCGCGACTGAAATAGAATTGCCGCGGTTGACGATTCTACCGCGACGAGAGCAGTGTATCGCGACAGCCGCCGGTGACTATTGTCGAAAATAGTTTTTGTTTGTTAAAATTGCTGATAGTAGTATTTAGTAGTTCTGTATGCACGATATCAAATCAAAATAATTATTAAAATTGTAGTATTATAATATTGAACGTACAATTTAAGTATTATTATCATTATTATAATGTCGAAAGTTGTGTTTTCGCCGGAACTTGAGGAAGATTGGAAAAATCCTGTGTCATACGACAGTGCTGATTTATAGCCCCCCCATACACAGTCACTCATGAATGACAGTCAACATGATTGACAATCAAGTCTGATCATTGACTAATGATTGATAACAACTATATACGGTCAATCAAAACTGACAATCTTCAGTCATTCGGTGATCAACTTTAAAATCAACACAATTGTCACTGTTTAAAGTCTGGTGTATAGTGTATTCTTTATTCAATTTTTCTTAAAAAATTTTTGCATTAACATGAATAAAGAAGTTATTATTGGAATAGCTATTTACCTTGCGTGTGATAAAATGAAAAAACCTAAGAGAGAAATAGATTCTGGACGAAAGAATGGCTCAAAAAAGGAACAAATTTTCTCATCATAATCTTCTAGATGAACTTCGACTATCTTCTCCTTCTGACTACAGAAAATATCTTCGCATTGACCACACGACATTTTCAAAGTTATTAAAGATGATTACACCAATGATAGAGAAAAAGTATACTTGTATGAGAGAATCAATTTCGTCTACGAGCAATTGGAAAAATTATTATCGAAACATGTAAAGCTATAATAACTGTACTAAAAGATAATATAAAGGTTGTAACCTAATTAAATATCATCAATGTGGATACGAGTACATCTAGGTGTATTTGGTTGGTGTATCCGATGTTCGTTGACCGTATAATTAAATTTAATTAAATACCTCATTAAAAATACGGTCCCATATCTATGTCCACACACGCCTGTACTCCTGGTCAGATTATTTTATCTACGGCCGCATAAAGGTCGAACATATAAAATATAGATTATAATATTCATTAGGCCGATTGTTTTTTTTTTTTATAATAATTATTGTTAATATACTTCAGTGTTCAATACTTTGTCATGTCGTTCGGACATAATAATATAACTATTGTTAAATTCTTCTCGTTGTTGTTTATGAAATAAAAATTATGTAAATTTCTAACCAATTTGGTCCTGGCCGCCGGGCCGGGGACATGTGTACTGAATTCGAACCCTGCCTCAACATATCAACAACAATAAATCGGGTCAACTGATGGAAGGAAGTCTTGTGAAAACGGTCATAGTCAATAGCATAAGTATGTCGATTCACATCTAAATTAAATGTTATCCCTGTCCCTCCAAATAATTTTCTTATTTATATAAATATTTTTATCCCTCCTTTCAAACCCACCAATCATACACATATACCATATATTATCTATATTTCAATACAAAACTAACAAATCAATAAGAAAAGAGTAATAAAAACAACTGAAATATATTATATCTTATTTTTCATTACTTTGGTCACCTTTCCCTCGTACATGAGGAAGAATTATACATATCTATATCATTTAAATGAAAATCCATGGTAGCTCCGGTCTTCAGATCTCGGCACATGATGGGTTTGGGATGTACACCCGACATATAAGATTGTTAAAAATTTAAAACAAATCTTACAAGGTAAGTAAATGTATTTATTTTAATTCATTAAAAAAATGTATTTAATTTTTAAAATATTTAAAGAAAAAGTTTAATTATTAATAGTTTATATAAAATAATATTATCTGATAGTTACATTTATTTATTTGTATATAAAATAAAAAAAAAATGAAAGTAGTACATCTTAATTTTAATATTGAGTGTCTGTAAGAAGGTCACTGAAAGTATTGTAAGCTGTAGTGTTTGAAACGTTTGGAGTCTCCCAGGTATGACTAGATAGTGATGAATTTGAATTTGTAGATATATAAACAGGCGCAGGTTGAGTAAACGTAGATGATATTAAAGAACGCGAACATACACAAGAATGATTAATTTTTACAGAGTTACGATGGAGAATTTTTAAGCGAGCTTCAAAAAGTATATCGTTAATTGCTTTTTGAGCAAACGATTGTTGATCTGGTTCAAGTTTTCCTAATTCTATTGCCCATGACTTTGCTAAAATGTCGTAAAAAGATGTATATCGCATGCTTAACTAAATCATTCTTCCTCTTTTCTTCAGATTTTTCCATCTTATTTTTCTTCTGTAGTTCACGTGAAGTTGTTTTAGATGTTTCAAGGGGGCTTGTTACAAAAATATCTTCCTGTAAATAAAATAAAAATAAAACATTAAATAAATTAAATACAAGAATAAACTATAAATTACCATACAAATTATTTGCTATATTAAATACATAATGTGTTTAAATTTACAGCCACCACTGCAATGTTTTTGTAATATAATTATTTGAGATTTTTTATTGACTTAAGATGCCTGCTTCCGAAGAAGAATGGAAAATTATTTCTGATGACTTTGAATTAAAATGGAATTTTAATTATTGTTTGGGGGCGATCGATGGAAAACATTTAGAGATAATAAAGCCTCAACAATAGGGTGATGCTTATCATTACCATAGTAATTTTTTGTCAGATTTCTTTTGGCTCACCCCCTTATTTTAGTCTTTGTACCTAAGGAAGAATGTGTAATTTTTTTCAGAATTTTTGATCAATATTTAGGGGTCGCTACCATTGGTTAAAGTTATGGGGTTTTCTAGAAAAAAACCTCAAAACTGGATTTCAACTTCCTTTATTATTTTAAACATAATAATCTTGACATGTTAACTTTTCATCAAAATTAGGTTTAAAATACATGTGGAAATAGTATTACATAGATAAGTATGACAACAATAATATACATTAACATAACATATACAATAACATTTGTTCTCATTCAACCTTTGACAAAATTCAGTAAGACTTAGATAATTCTTACATGCTAAATTATTTGATTGTTTAATGTTTATGTTACTTTCAAAAACACAGCTTTGAAACTACATTTTAATCAATGTTTGTTTGTTTCTGTCTGGAAATTGCTTCCTGAAATTTTTCACTACAAGTAACAGGAACTGTTTCTGTTCTTCCTGAGCAATAATAAGTTTGTTGAACTCTTCGATGAGAGCTACTCCCCCCGCTCAGCAATGTCGTTCACAACTCTTAAAGACTTAACAGTAGCCTTATTCTTCTTGAAGACTTCATCTTGTTTCCATGTTTGAACTGGATTTCTTAAAAAAGTTGTATCAAGTTCAAGAGTTCTGAAAAAGTCCATGGTGTTGGACGTGACAAAGTTGTCCAAACGTTTTGTAGATATGACTTCTAGGTCAACGGTAGTTCTTTTTTTCAAATGTTTCTGTCCATCATTTTGTAAAGCACACACCATTTGAGCTTTGGTTTCATCTGAGACACGTTCATCAAAAAAAGCTAGGCCAACCAGTGTTTCAGACAGATACCAGAGATGATTCTTTATTTTCTTCAACGCCTTGTCAGCAAAGATTTCGTTCACTGTTTTGTAGTTTACCAAATCTTTCAAAAGATTGAGATCATTTAGAGGAGCGTAGTTGGCTACAGCTGATTGAAACCAATTCTTTATATATATCACAACTGTGAAAATACATATATCCCTGATTCCATGCTCTTCTCGCTTAGTAATGTTGAACTGGCCTCTGAAGAGATAAATTTTCAATGAATAAATAGCCTTTGCCATCCATATAGCTCTATGCATTCCTCCAGGCGCTTTAAAGGATACTCCCTTCTCTGGAACATCTCCTAGAAAAATTATACTGAGCTCAAGAAGCTCTCTGTAGTCATCTCGGGGCTGGTATTGTTTCAGCTGATCCTTTGAAAACTCAACGATTTCTGGTGCAAGATTTTTCACAATACCATAGCCTAATGGATCTGTTTTTACACTCTGAAAGTCTTGGAGTTTCATTTCTGACCAGACATTTGTGAATCTTTTGAACAATAAGATTTCAGGGCCTGTTGAAGGCCCTAGTCCAGAAACTACTATAGTTTCCAGCATGATCTCTAGAACGTGATGGCGACATGCTAACCAGAGCATTTTTTTGTCAAATTTTTGTTCAATTAGAACGCACGCACCATTACGAGAACCTGTGTTGACAGCTGTCGTATCAAAACACAAAGATTTAACTTTATCCGATAGTCCCCAGGACAAAACAGTGTCGTAAACCGCTGTAGCTGTCAGTTCTCCTGACCCAGATTCTAGTTTCGGTACACTAAGGAGTTGGTCTACATTTTCTCTAGACACAAGGATTGGAAGACGATCAACAACTTTATGACCACTTATATCTTCTAGCATTTTTTCGTCCCAGTGTACAGTTAAAGGAACGTCAGGAGAAAACTCCTAATTATATACTAGGTAGGTTACACTTTTATTTAACCTATGAATAAAATTGACAAATTTTCAATATTTTGCGGGGCCTAATAAAGCGCGGGGCCCTGTGCGGGGGCACACCCTTCACACCCCTAGCGCCGGCCCTGATTGTATACACAGCCAAATAGCTTAAAAGACATAAAAAGCAAATCTTCATCCAAAATAGTAGCATTTGCAATGCGTTAATAATTTCAGGTGTTTTTTTTTAAATTGTTTATTTATTCGATTTTTTAACACGTGGTAGCGCCCCCTAAATATTTTTTTATAAATTTGAAAAAAATTCTGCTGATTTATTTTGGGTCAAAGAACAATTTTAAGGGGTGAGCGATGATAATTTACAATGTTCATTTTGAAGCATCACCCTACTCAACAATCTGGCTCGTATTTTTTCAATTACGTGTTCAGTGAGTTCGTGCCGAGCCGCGATAGCGTTCACATGTCGCGAAACCGGTAATCACTATTATTAATTTTTCAGCGTAATACGTGTTATTTTATAATATATTTTTGCTAAACGAAACAGCATAACATTTCGCATTAAATGCTCGCTCTGTTTTTTTTTTTATAAAACATAACAATTGTCGCCTAAAAGTGCGTTTTTTTCATATATTTTAATTAACTCGCTCCCGACCACGAGCCAGCCGCGCTCGTCGACCGGCCGGCACATAGCCGGTCGAAACCTTATCGGAAACAATTAGCAATGGATAACGACGTTAAGCCAAAGTCCGATTCCACTGAGCACAAAACGGTACCACCGATTAAAATTTTAAATAATAAAGTCATTAGTACACATACGCGCAGTAATGATACTATTGACCTACTTAATTCTTCAACAAATTCATATACCACTTCCGATGACACAGATTATCAACAACCAAAAAATCCAATTAAACGTAGTGCTCCTAATTCTCCAACAACACATCAATCGAAAAAAAATCCAATATTTATCTCTACTAACAAATACAATTACCTCACCGTAGATGAAAATATTCAAACATACAACTCTAAACAAAACAAACAAAGTCAGCCAAGTAATAAAAACACTGCCGAAGAAACAGTAACCCACCAACAGAGTATTAAAAAACCTCCACCAATATTCGTTCGTGCTATTGGAAATATAACCAAACTAACAAATAAACTATCCAAATTAATTGGTGCAGAAAACTTCTATTTTAAGGCTTCTCTTAACAGCCTTAAAATCCAAACATCTATTCCTGACGCATACAGGAAAACTATCCATTATTTAAAAGAAAACAATGCTCTATTTCACACTTACCAACTACAAGAAGAAAAATCATTTAGAATTGTTGTGAAAAATTTACACCCTGCAACTTGTATACATGAAATAAAAAAAGAACTGGAGGAAATTGGGTTCAAAACCCGCCAAATAATTAATATAAAACACAAACTTTCTAAAGCACCACTACCGATGTTCTTTGTTGACCTGGAACCATCCGAATTCAACAAAGAAATATTCAACGTCACTGACCTACTACATACCCGTGTCAAAATAGAAGAACCCCACAAACATAGAAATATTATACAGTGTCAAAACTGTCAAGAATATGGTCATTCAAGAACTTACTGTGCTTACAAACCTCGTTGCGTACGCTGCGGACAAAATCATGTTTCTTCAGATTGTCAAAAATCCAAAGAAACCCCTGCAACGTGTGCATTATGTCAAGAAAACCACCCTTCCAACTATAAAGGATGTCGTGTATACAAGGACCTTCAACGTCTACGCCAACCAACACCAAAATACGCCAATCCCGATACTCCACCAGCTCTTAAAAAAACAACCAACGCTTCCCTAGAGGTAAATTTAACTGACATTAAGAATAATACAACCCCAACCTTTGCTCAAATTACATCAAATAATACTAGTAATAATAATCCTCAAGATACCAACAAAATGTTCATTGAATTTTTAAATGAATTTAAATCAGTAATTAACCCTCTCCTCGCTCTCCTTACTACAGTAC
>JAIPRM010014185.1:0-10921 GCA_025469315.1 Stegophylla sp. TES_Ste_2020
AGATTTTAAAAGAAGCTAGTGCTTTTACTACTATGTCTATTCATTATTTCACATTTTCGTATAGAAACACTTCTTTTTCATCAAAACATTTTTCATAAAGTACCTGTTTAGGTTAGAAATATTGCATTCCTATAGTAATTCAGATGGTTTTTCAAAATTCTCAATACTTTTTCTTCCAAAAACAAGGAAAAATGTTGAAAAATTTAGTAAAAACGACCAAATGCGCTGTAAACGAAATTTTCATGAAACTGATTTTAGTAATTATTTAGCCGTAACCTCAAAAACTAGAAGAATTAGAAACTTTAAATTTTCACCCATTTATGTCATATTATGGATTGCGAAGTAACGTGTGTTCATACCAGTGAACTTAATACATTCTCTGACAGTCTTGAGTCTGTGTAAATGGGAAGGGAAATGTGTGCGCAAACGAGTGGTCGCTTAAGAAATAATCAGTGCGCAAACTTGTTTATAACTTAATACCTCGCTTAATACAGACAGTGCTCGACTTAGGGGAGGACGTGGAGGGACGGCGTACCCCTTCTATTTTTTAAATATTTTTAGCGTACCCCTACTAATTAAAAAAAAATCACCCTCGGGTATATGAGAAATTAAAATTTTGAGGGACGCTTTTTTTTTTTTGACACTTATGTCCCTCTTCCAATTCGAGCACTGAATACAGACACTGAGGTAGGTATCTAATATACCTACAATTTTTAATACAAAAGTGTAGATCAAAATCAATAAACTATCTAAGAAGCCACTAATTTGGAAAATAAAAAAAAATTCAAAATTTTCTCCAAAAATAATTTTCATAAAAATTTACATCACTAATAATAGGTGCTGTACTTTTTGGCGTTTGAATCATCGTGTCCCGTCTAGATAAAATTCTGGTGGTCGCTCAATGTCTAGTACCTAATCAGGAAGGTAATCAGTGCAAGATTTATCGTTTCTGTCTATCTGTACGAGTCGGCGGCGTATAATAATAATAATACGCGCGCACCCTTTACAACGCTAAATAACCGACCACGTCGGTCACACCATGTGTATGTGCGTATGGTTGTAGGAAAATAAAACCAAGAAAAATAAAAAACACGAAAATAAAAACCAAAACAAAAAAAAACCAAAGGAAAAAAAAACCATGAAAATAAAAACAAAATGTTTATACCTATTTAGCTATCAATTTTTACTGTCATATTTTGGGTATTTTAATATAGTAAATTACAAAAGAATATTTTGTCAATAAAATGAACTAAAAATAAAATAAAATAAAAAGTTATCGATTCCTTATTGTATGATAGAGAACAAAAATTAATAAGTTAGTTTATAAATTATCGTAAATTATATAGAAATTTACAAATAAATATCTTGTTATTAGTTAGAATAGAATATAAAATATAAAAAAGTTATCGATACCTTATTGTGTAAGAAGTGACAGTTAAAAAATTAACTCCTTTCGTTCAGAATTGTCTTATTAAAGAAATTGATTTATCGTTTTGTAAAATTATACACAACTTTAAAGGTATCTGACCCAAAAAGCGAAGAATATCCGTGGTGCGAAGTATGTCCGACTTTCTTGTCTATACTTTGCTTTACATTACTTTACTTTTTATTCTTTATTATACAACAGGCGGAATACCTATAGCAAAGTATAAAATTTGGTTTTTATTTTCATGGTTTTTTTTCTTTTGGTTTTTTGTTTCTTGTTCTTTTTTTCCGCACGCCGTGCGTATATGTGTAATTGTAGCTCGATCAGAAGTGGTTGGGGACGCAGCGCAAATTCTGATGAGCTACGTGGTGTTGATGGGTGTGTATGTGTGTATGCGGGTTTATGAGTGAACTAGAGACTACGGACCAGGTACTTAAACTAGGATAAAACTAGTAACTCAAAATTGTATAGTATCTAATTAGTGTTGCTGTTTTGTTACAAATGAAATGAATATAATCAATTATGACTACGACCCTTTTGATCAATACAATTAAATTGTATAAAATAATTAAAAATCACAGTAACAAGGATATACCCTCGGATATACCTATAATAAAATAATAATACGATAAAATAACAAGAATAATTTGCCTGTTTGGCACAATAATAATAATAGGTAGGTACCAATTATGATAACAATAATTATTATAAAATACAAAATAGCTACTTTGTATTTTAGCTAAACAAATAATATAATCTCAGGCGTTAGAATAATTAATAACTATGGTAACTATATAAGTGTGTGCTGAGGTGAGCTTTATGAAAGCAGTCGCTTTGGTTTACTATAATATTGTAATAAATAATTGCTAACAGCTTACCTGGTAGGTAATTCATACACAGTCACCTCCACCAGTAATGCTAATTACTGCCGCCAAATAGGTTGCGACTTCACAAAAATAAACTTACATTAACACTAAAAAAACCGATAGACTGCTTCAATAAATCACAACACTCACACAATTATTAAAACAAATAATAACTCACAGTTTGTGTGAAGAGTAGAAACTGGCCAGCCATTCTGCACCTGAATAAATAAATCAACAAACACACACACACACACTAAAACTACTCATAATATAGGTATAAATTCACAATATAGAAAAAACAGTGGCGATTCGCGCACACTTTTATTTACGAAACTGCACAACACAGTATTCGCGACGATTTGCGCACACGAACTTTTACAATACGTATTATTCTAATAGTGATTATTCGGATACACACAAAAGATTTCATATAGCAAACGGCAACGAATAACAAGTTCCGACGGCAGACGGACATTAACTGAGGACGAGGAGCGAATGGAACGGGCAATATCACATACCTACAGCACACTTATATAATAATTCTCAAAACGATAACAATATTACACTATAACTTATGATAACTTATTATTACTTATAATAACTAATGTGCGTGTAGCGTGTGAGTGCGTGTGCATGCAGCCGACCGGTTTCCTTTGTAAACCTTATCTTAATTACGATTAGGTACATTATTATTGGTCCGTTCCGGATTCGCCGATACCAAATTTTGTTTTTTGTTTTTTTGCATCGTTCCATTTCGCCGAATTTTTTTTTATATTTATATGTGCAGTAAAATAGTTAGAAATACCTCACAATAGCAAAAGCTCTCTTGATTTAAAAATAATAATAAAACAGCCATAGCAAAACGACTTATTTATAAAAAGAACAAACTCGTCGACTTTCGGCACTCGTATAATAAAACGCAAATAGATAATATTATGATCACGCTATTGACGAAAATCACAGATATCTATAATAAGTGTCTATACTATAGTATAGATATCTGTGACAAAAATTAAGGAAAATAAATGATAAGATAAAATTACAATGATATATTACAAATTATATGCAAATTACCAATGTTTTGTCTGATTTATAATTTGTAATTCACGCAATGAATTTTTTTAAGCGAAAGAGGTTTTCATTTCCTGAAATTTTTTTGTTCTATTTACGTAAGTAATAAGTAATAATTAGACATAAATGGTTTTCAATATCTCTAAATACAAATAGATCTACATAATTAGTACCTTCGTTATTTAAACTTATATTTACAGACTATCGATGTTAAGATAAATATGATATATGAATTAAGGTGAGATTACATTAAGTTGTTCACACACTATCAGTTTTATCGACTTCATACTGTGTATAGTATAGTATTGTAAACATAAACGTTAAAGCGTACGGATATAACGCCAATATACAATTATATTATGAAACTTCGGCGAAATGGAACGTCGGCGAAATAGGATGCAATTGGCGGCGAAATGGAACGTCGGCGAATCGGGATTCGACCTTAACTACATCGGTATTTTTCGCTCCATGGATACAACATTTTTGGCGGGAGTTGAATTTTGAAGAAGCGATAAATTCGTTTTTTTCAAATAAACGATTTTGAGCAGAGCTTCAGTTCATTATATGGGACAGTTAATTTTAAGTTTATGTTAGTAATTAGAAACAGAAAAATTTGTGTCCATTTTATTATTTACGAGAATGATTAATAATGCTTTGTTTTAAAATTAAAAGCTCTTACAGTTACAAGTTGACTTGGGCAGATTTTAATAAAAATGTAAATACAAATACACTATTTCGCTTGTTAACAATTTTCAATGCTAAAATAAATTTAAAACTTAATGACTTATAATAACGAAAATAAATTAGTAATTTTTTGTGTGTAAACAGTCATTTGAGCAATAGGTAATTATAAATTTATAAGCTAGGAAAAAATTATTTATTGAAAATAAGAAAATTTGATTACATGAGGAATCTTTTAGTAAAATATATTTCTTATCTTATTAAAAATTTAAAGTTTTATAAGGATTTAACTGAAAAAAATCGTTGTTTTTCGTGAAAATTACCAGTTTCAAACAAATTCTATATTAATTTTAAAAATTATAAAAAAGAATCACAAACGATTTTTAATTTTTTTTCTGAATTGTTACAAACATAATATAAGAGTAAAGTTAGGTAATTAAGGTCTTCAAATAATAATATAAAGAATTAAAAATTTTATTAGAAAAAAACTCACATAAAAATGAGGTACTTCCAAAACTCCATATTTATTTTAAAAGAGGTCAAAATCTTTTTGAAATATATCATATCTATCATATGACTAAAATTTTCAAAAGGAAACACGTATGCTGTACGTACTGATCCGAAAACTTTTTGAAGAAAGTGATTCAATAAAAAGTAGAAAAAAAGTAAATTTCATTGTACAATCACTGTCTTCCTTGCTAAAAAATGTTAAATATTAGAATCTACAACTCAACAATCGATATAAGTTATTTGCTATTTGCACTTGCTAAAAGTACAACTTTATGTGAAAGATTATTTAAAACTTCATAAAAACCTTAATATCAATAATATTATATAATCATTATGCATGTAATCTACAACAGTCTCGAACTATGTTTTCAGTATAGTTAAAAACTTTAACACATTTGAGTTAACTCTCCACTATGCTTTTAAATAGTTAATCATTCGAGATTTAATAAAAATAATGTTTCATATTTTTAGACTATAAACAAAGTGAAGAAGCTAGTGTTTTTACAATGATGTTTCCTTTATTTTTTTATTTTTATTTTTTTCTGTATACACTTTTTCGTATGGATCTACTTGTCCAAATGTTTCGATAAGCAACAATTGGAACCGGATTTGCCTCTAGTTGGTACTTTAAAGAGGTTATTTTTTGAATTTCTCAATTTTTCAATTTTTTGTAAGTATCTACTAAAAATAATTCAAAATAAATAAGTAATTTACTTATTACAAATATATTGCATTGATTTTGTTTTTCTAATTTGGTCCTATTCGAAATCCATAGTCACAATAATTTATTTAATAGATATAAAAAAAAGGTAGGAATTATTATATAGTATTTACTACCTATTTAGAAGTGAGAGCGTTCGTTGGAGGCACATGATCAAAATGACAAAAATGTTTAAATCCCATAGAAAATCATTATTTTGGTTTTTGGTCGTTTTTAAACAGTCACAAATAGATCTTAAGAAATTTTAAATACCAAACTCCCTGGCAATTTTTTTTTTTTTTAGATAACTTATTATTTTACAACACATAGTTAAATAGTATAGACATACATACATAATGCAATATTAATATAATAAGTAAAAATAATTTTGAGTTTCAAATTAATAATAATTTTACATAACATTTCCATTGATAACATGATTTCAATTATTATACACGTAATAATGTCATAAATATAAGTACCTACCAGGAGTGGGGAAGGTTGAAAAAATAAGAATTAATACTTAATTAATAATTTTTTATATTATGTTTATTTAATGTATTTTTGAAATGACCTTTAAAATAATTTGAACTCCCATCCCTCCCTGTGGCCACCACTGGTACTCACAATCTATATAGTTCGATCTAATTATATTGCAGGTATACATTACTCAAATAATAAATATAATTTATAAACAAATAAATATTGAAATTGGTAATTTATTTTTTCATTAATAGGTACACATCATATTATTAATTACTATTATTACCTATATATTATAATGTGATGAGAAATAAATTATATTTTTGTATAGTAGGTGCAATAACAATTATGAATAAATACAATTCATTTCGAGATATAGCATTCAAGATATTGACAAACAAAGTTCTGGCTTTTCGAAAACGATAAAAAGCCAAAAGAGTAATTTAATTCCAGGGGGGGAGGGCAGATTAAGCCTATGTGGTTTATTTGGTCATTGGTCATTTTAGATTTTGAACGAAGCGAAGGAGCTTATAATTATACAATGATGTTTAATTATTTTCTCTTTCTGGAAACATTTTTTCGCATAAAAATACTTGTTAAAAAGATTTGAACAGTAACACTATAGATCCGAAATCACACCCAGACCCAGATAATACTTTAAAAAGGATATTTTTCAATTTTTTTCAATACTTCTTTCAAAACGTAGAAAATCTGTCAAAAAATTGACAAAAAAACAGCAAAATATGCAATTACCGGAATTTCCGTAAAATTGATTATTGCTTTTCAACATAATTCCAAAAACAATGTAGTTAGAAACATGAAACTTTCATCTATTACTAGAAATGGTCATTAGAATACTTATTTATACAATTTTTCAACTACCTGTAGGTACTGGATATCAAATCATAAATAATGATCATATTAAAATCAAATGTTTCATAATATACTGGCATTAATATCTAAAGTATGACATCAAATATAATAATAAACCGAATAAAAAATAGAGGCTTCTAAGAAGAAACGTCGTATATTTAAAGCTCGAATTATCATGAATCTTTAAATAATTTTGTTGACGTTTCTGAGTTTTAAAATAAGGTACTACAATAAAATTATAAATGAAGACACTGAGGTAGTCAATGAATATTTAACAAATTTAATTTAATTTGACAAATATTTTCCTGAAAATATTCAAATAAGTTGGGAATGGATTGAACACATAAGCACAACTTGGAAAACTTTTTTTTTTTTTTGGGGGGGGGAGAGGGCGCTAATGTTTATTTGATTGATTTAGCCCCCTAAAAGGTATTAACCTTATGTAATTCTCAAAAATTCTGGGGGAGGCTATGAGTAGTTTTGAATGGGGCTTAGCCCCCTCAATCCCCCCTCTAATTGCACTCATGATTGAACAACTATTTACAGTAAATATAATGACAGTAAAAATAAAGTATATATTATATAAATTTAAGAGAAGAACATTTTCTAGGAAATGTCATATCATTTTTGTAAAAATATCTTCTGACAAAGATGGAAAAGGGTTTGAGTTTTATACTTCATACATAGCTGTAACTTCTGTGCCATGAAATATTTTACAAAAACTATAATATGATATTCCATTAAAATTGTTCTCTTTACAAACCTGATTGAAATTATTGTACGTTTTATCATTGATTATAAATAGTATTTATAATCAATGGTTTTATCAATTATTATGAGCTAAAGAAAAATAGCTCACTACTTTTAATGAGAACGCCACCAATCGATACAGTTTGGGAACCGCTGGTCTAGTGGTATAATGGTAGTTGCGGAATGCGAACAGTAACTGGTTTGAATCTTACCCGGAAAACCGAATTTTTCGCACTTTTAACTATTACTGACCAGAGGCAACACGATAAACATGAGTACTAATTATATTATAGCGAATTAATGATGATTTTCCGTAATAAGTGTTGCTTTATTATTTTATGATGATGAATATATTTTATTGTAATTTGAAATTATTTATGGAATATTTATTAGGGTGTATTATATATGTTACTGTTAATGTCGTAAATTTAGGCAATTTATATGATTCCTGGGTAAGTTAGTCATTGTCTAAAATTATTACATCTTGATACATTGGCTAATCATTTTAACATTTCCGATCGACTTATAGTCAATGTTATTCTGCCGACTTTTAACTAGGTAGTTAACAATGAGCAACCAAGTGATCCAATATGTGATTTAAAACTTGGTTTATTAATATTTCATAACATAATAATTTTGAATAAATAATAATTCGCGAAGAACACTCCGATGAGCGAAGTACACACTTTTTAAAATTGACTTTATCATGTATTGTTTATTTCTAAATAATATGTACCTTACCCCAACTCTAGTTTAGATTCTGAACAAAGTGATGAAGCTTATGTTTTCTACAATGATATTTATTTTATTTATTTTTTATTTTTTTTATTCTGAACGAAGCGAAGAAGCATATGTTTTTACAATTATGTTTATTTTTTTTTATTTTTCCTTTTTCTTCTTCTTTGAACACTTTTTCGTATAGAAATACTTGTCCAAAAGTTTCGATCAGTAACTTTATAAATTCAAAAAAAATTGAAAAATTGAGAAATTCAAAAAATGATCTCTTCAAGGTATCAACTAGATGCAAATCCGGTTTCAAAAAGTTACTGATCGAAACTTTTGGACAAGTAGATCTATACGAAAAAGAGTATAAAGGAAAAAAAATAAACATCATTGTAAAAACACTAGCTTCTTCACTTCGTTCAGAATCTAAAAATATGCATTGTAATAGTTATAATTTTAAATGAGCATAAAAAAATATGAAATTAGTTTTAGATTGAGAACGAAGTGAAGACTTAGTGCTTACAAAGATATTAATTTTATTATTTTTTTTCTGTGAACACTTTATCGTATAGAAGCCTTGTCCAAAATCGATCAACAACTTTTTGAAACCGGATTTGCCTCTAGTTAGTACTTTAGGGAGGTCATTTTTTGAATTTCTTAATTCTTCAATTTTTTTTTTTTTGAGGGAAAAAACTGTTCAGAATTTAAAAAATATAAACTCAGAAACCATAATTTTTTGATCCAAACTTTATGAAAATTTTGAAAATGTGAAAAAAATATTGGACATTTTTCTATCACATTATTTTTTCCCCCTTTCTTTATTTATAAGACAAAAAAAAAAAAAAAAAGCCAGACTTACTTCGCACGATGGGTATTCTTCACAACTCTGGTGTGAAGGTCTAAGTGGGTGTATTAAATTTTAAAGAAACGATAAATCATTTTATGAATGAACCTATTTTGAAAGAAAGCTTCAAATAATATATAATAATAATAATAAGGAAATATTTAACAAAATGTTATTAAATAATGTTGGGTATTTTTTTTTGTGCTTGCATGTGTATGTGTGTGTATGAGGTGATAAGTGTCTTAATAAAAATGAAAAATCTATTTTTATAAATTAATAAATGGTCAAGCTCTCAGTAATTATTAGTGTAATTGGCATTTTGGTCTTTTAATGAGAATCCCTGGGTTTTGAGCTATATATAAAATTAACTTTATTTCCAATAATAGGTACATCGAATAAAATTCACAAAATTTTTTCTAATGTTCAGTAATGGTCCAATATTATTAATAAGTAACAAAGTAACCCATGCTTATTTTTATTTATAGCATTTAATATTTATAGTAATTTTTTGGAACTAACTTTTTCCAATAAAAACCTTGTAAAATTTTAAATTATTCGTCTATGAAATATTTTCATACACTAAAATATTCGCAACACAATTTTCCATCTATGTACCAAGTTTCATAAAGATCGGTTGAACCAATTATTTTTTATATGCGTTAAAGTGTGTAATTTTATTTAAAACTAATGAATTCTTCCAGAACGCTAATTTTAAACAGTTCTAAAACGAAAACTTGACTTACGATTTTTGAAATTATTTCAGTACTGTTGGGAATACACATGAATATGTTTGTATTAAATTTTCAGGTCTTAATACATTAAAATTTTATGAATTGAAAACTTACAAAAAACGAGAAATTTTCAATATTTTCAATTTATGACGTTTTTTACCGGTTTTTGTAAATTTTTGGATAGTCTAGACATGCGCTTGGAAAAAGTATTGAGATTTTTGAGAAACGACCGCTATAAAGTATCAACTAGACAACATTTCAAATCTATAGAGTTACTGATAAAAATTTTCGGACCAGTATATTAATCCAAATTAATCTTCCTTATATACAAAAAATAAAAACACACAGATTTGTAAAACCAATATTTTCTTCTCTTTGTTTAGAATCTAAAAGTTGAGTAAAGTATAGACAAGAAAGCCGGACATACTTTGTACTACATTACATACACTTTAAACATAGATAGAAAATAATAATATAAGAAACATTTTGGTGTAAGAAAATTTTGAAAATGTGAGAAAAAAATTTTGGACATTTTTCCAACCCTTTTTTTCTCATTATTATTTTTTCCTTTTTTTTATTAGATAAAAAAAATAATAAAGTAAAGTATAGACAAGAAAGCCGGGCATACTTTGTACCACGGACATTCTTCACTCTTTGGGTCAAATACTCTTGGTGGATGTTTATAAATTGACGACTATTATTGTTCTTTATATTATTAACTTATTTCATTCAGATTCATCCTATTAAAGAAATTATTTATCATTTCTTTAAAATTCTACACACCCACCAAGATTATCTGACCCAAGGAGGAAGAATATCGTGGTGCTAAGTATGTCGGGCTTTCTTATCTATACTTTACTTTACTTAACTTTTTTAAACTTAGTTATATCGTTAAATGAGTTATAATATCACCAAATGACGTCATAATATTATCATTATTATGATGTATTTGACAAAATTATTACAAAAATTACAAAATTATTCATAAATCTAAAAAAAATCGTAGCAAATGAACGGATTAATCTCTATTAAAGATTTAAGCATCAATATTTTTCTAAAATTCAGGTTTACAAAATGGCTATTTTGAATTTTTTCAAAAACTGAAATAAAATTTTAAATTTGAAAATTTGGGTTCTAAAAAAAAGCGGACATACTTCGCACGATGGGTGGTATTCTCTTGACGGGCGTATTAAATTTTAAAGAAACGATAAATCATTTCTTCAGTAAAACGATTCTGAACGAAGGAAGTTAATAATATAAGAA
>JAIPRM010014186.1:0-10921 GCA_025469315.1 Stegophylla sp. TES_Ste_2020
ACGAAAATGCCGGTAACTGCAAATTTTGCCGTTTTTCGTTAATTTTTCGACATATTTTCACCGCGCTTGGAAAAAGTATTGGGAAATTGGAAAAATGACCTGTCTAAAGTACCATCTGGGTATGATTTCGGTTCTATAGAGATATTGATCGAAACATTTGGTCTAGTATTTCTATACGAAAAAGTGTTCATAGAAAGAGAAAAAAAAAGAAAAAATAAACATCATTGTAAAATCATAAGCTTCTTCACTTCGTTCAGAATCTAAAATAAAATAAACATCATTGTAAAAACACTAGCTTCTTCACTTTGTTCAGAATCTAAAAGAAACTTTAATATCGTACGGTTTTACTATGCACGCGATCAATAAATCGGTGGACCGACGATTTAAAAAACCGATGACAGATATCACAGTGCCATGTGCCAAAAAAAAAAGTAGAGTGTTTTTTTTTTTTTTTTTTTTATGTTATATTATCGTGTTGTTTCGCTTTATTGACTCGTCGTTGAGTGAAGTGTGTGGTTAAATGACGAATATTATCTCCATATGAAGTACCTATGTAAATAATAAGCACGTCTATAGAATATAAATACACCGTGGAAACGATCTTTTAGCGTTTTTGCTTTTTGAAAGGGGTTGAAAACCACACACACACGCACACGTAATACGTTTATATTGTGTGAAAGTAAAAACGAAAAAAAAACCCTTTTGAAACGACAATGCATACGAGCGAAATTATGTCAAGAATTTCCAAAATGTAATATTTTCTAAAATTTTATTCGGCATAAAAACACCTGTTAATTAAATTGGATATCACAATTATAATTCCTGATTATGTTTCATAATATTTTGTTTTCTTTAAATAGGTTTTCATTCTTTCCGTTACTTAATTAATTTATTACAACTTTCAAATAATGTCCCTTTAGAAAATACATTTTAATAAACTAAATTATTAATTATGATGTACACAAATATTATGTCTAGAACTGATAATTCATTATTTTAATCGATACAGAAATTTTACATACAATTTATATATATTATCTTATGAAAATACTTAACCTTTAAAGCGGTAATAAGGTTCAAATTACCCGTTTATTGAAGACAATCAACGTTATACAAATACACTTTTTATTTTATACCATGTTAGATTCTCAATGGAGTGAAGAAGCTAGTCTTATAACAATGACTTTTTTTTTTCTGTAAATCCTTTTTCGTATGGAAATACTTGTCCTAAAGTTTCAACCAGCAACTTTTTGAATCACAACTCGTCTCTAGATGGTACTTTGAGAGATCATTTTTCGAAAGTACCCAACATTTGGCAAATTGACTCGAAAACTATCTTTTTTTAATCTAAACTTTTTTGTTTGTTTGTTTTATATTTTATATTTTTAGTATCTATTATTCATTATGTTTGTGCAATTTTTCCGCTTTTCATGGCATGTATCCTATATATTTAACAATACTGCTATGTAACTTGATGAAACTAGTAGTTACCATTATTCATTTTACAATTACTTTATATCTATATATTTTGTTTTTATTAATGAATTTATAAAGAAGTACTACTGAACTCAACTTACAATACAACATATTATTTTTTTACTCTAGTGAAATGTATAAAACTTAAACCCGAGATGTAAATAAGCGATTAGAAAGTCAGGAAAACGTTATACTACGGATATTCGCTCCATGGGTAGGATACTCTTGATGGGTAAAAAACGAAATATAATTTTTAATAGGTATATTTGGAAGGGAGCTTTATTTAATCAAATATAACAATAATTGTCAATTATAATATTTATATGTTTATGAGTATGTTAAGAAATAATTTAATATTAAAATAATCCATTTCCATTTCATTATTCTTGAAAAATGAAAATGATCAATTTTGGCGTTGTTTGTAATGCAAAGCTCTTATAATAAATAATTATTGTGTCAACTGCTTTTGACATTAATGCAATCATTAATAGATCTATATTATATACCTAAGTAAGCTCATATAGGCTACTCGATAAAATGCTCGGATAACGTAGAG
Organism: Stegophylla sp. TES_Ste_2020; assembly: GCA_025469315.1. Taxonomy (NCBI): domain Eukaryota; kingdom Metazoa; phylum Arthropoda; class Insecta; order Hemiptera; family Aphididae; genus Stegophylla; species Stegophylla sp. TES_Ste_2020. The sequence continues at coordinate 2,033 of JAIPRM010014186.1, forward strand.
GATTAGTTAGCAAAGTTCGGATGTTATTAAAAGGGTAATTTTTCGAAATTCTCCAAAGTTTTTCTAAAATAACATAGTAAAACATCCTCATATTTGAGTAAAAATGTTAAAAATATGCCGTAAACCAATTTTCCATTTAATACTACTATAGTCGTAACTCTGGAACTAACCGAATTAGAAACTTACGATTTTAACTCCTTATCAAAAACAGAGTAACACAGATTGAAAAAAATTCTAAAATAATTTGACTACTTTCGAGTTAAACATAGAATTTTGTATCAATATAATTTTCTGTAATTTTTTTTCCGATTCATTGATGAAATGATGATTTACCATTTAATTGTAATTCAACACGCTCACCAAGAGTATCCCACCCAAAGAACTGAGAATTGTCATGGTTTGACCGTCTCTCGATTTTCAGTCATTATTCAAAACCAAAAATCCGCTAGTCGACCCACAGGTTGTATACCAACTAGTGCGAGGGTGCACTGCACGTGGCGGTCCGCGTGATTTCTATTCACTCGTGACGAATCGCTCGCCGTTTCTTCTCTCCGTCGTTCGAAATCAGAGACAACAACAAAAGCTTAATGTGGCGCGCGCGTTGTCGCTCCCTAAACGTCTGTGTGTGTCTAAGTCTGTTGCGACGTCGACGATAAATTGCGTTCGCTTATAATATATTGTTGAACGCACGAGAACGCCACTGCCGCCGCAACAAATCCACACACGCATTTGTCGACTCTGTCTTTTACACGCACGGCGTATAGCAAATCTACGTATATCGCGTTATATCATTGCCTACTAAGATTCGGGATACGATTGTTAGTAGCACTGGAGTCTATGTACTTTTTATCAAATTCATAAACGAAACTGTGCTAAAAAGTTTTATTTTCTCTTTCCGTGTGGAAACGAATTTACTAACTGATATAAATAATACGACTACCCCCACTCGTTCTGGAGGTTTTGAATTTTCTCCCCCATCAAGGGTCAATGGAAGCACTTATCCTCCGGAAAAAGATTTTTAAAATTCTGTCAGCCTGGTACATTCTTGCCTTTAAAACATACTTAGATAAACATTTTCTCTTTTTTCACTGTCATATTCTGTATTTGTAACAATTAGATACAATGTATTAAAAGCCTGGTTTCATTTAAACAAAAAAAAAAAAAAAAAAAAAATAGGTCGACAAAAATGCAAAATAATATACCCACTCTCGGGTGCAAAATATGTTGATTCAACCCTCGGTTTACACCCTAAACAGATATTTCTTATGAGTTCAATCAAATTCGTCGAATTTACAACAAAATTATCAAACCATCATAAAAAGGTAATATTTTTTTAATTTATATTAATTATTAATTGTTTTATAAACAATTTCTATTCTTAATGCTCATAAATTACGATACTAATGTTGAGTTGATTGTCAATCATATCATATTTATCTCATTGTATGTATACTCACCTTCGTACTTCAAAAACGACCCCTTTCCTTCGAAGTAAATGCTACTGTACGTAAGCAGTTTTCATTAAATTCAGTTGAATTTATTATAATTAATGAATATTATTCGTTTTTAAATTTATATATATATTACAAATCAAGTTAGTAACTCAAACTTGACGTGTGTCAAGAATTAAATTATTTCTTGCCACTAGCAAATTGAAATGGACTTTACGTGTCCATTGGCACTTTCTTCACGCTGTATGAAAAAGTATCAATTACCATCTCCTTCTCTCTCTTTCTCTGTCTCTCTCAATATTTCTTTTTCTATCGGTCAAAAAACTTGCGCATGCAAGAATTCTCTCAAACGGTTTTCCACACCACACAGACCGTATTGTAACGATGGTATAAATTTATCATCACGCTTGGTCTAACTAATACGGTGTTTAACCGACACTGTCTAACTGTAGCAGTTAATATAATATCAGTATTTCGAACGAGACGGATGCGTGTGCACGAATTAAAACGCAAGTCGCGCGAGTATTAATGAGATTTTAATAATCATGTAATATTCACTTTATACCGAACGTTTTCTCCGCATACAACCGTGAAACGAAATAAAGACGTATAATGAATGGAACCACGCGTTCTATTCAACTCATTTCGAGATATATCAAACATTTAATTTCACGTTTAACGTTTTCCCTATTTTTCGCTCGCCTTTTCTCTCTCGTTCGTCGTCCCCGAATCCCTTTTTCACGTACGTTCGAGTGTGCAAAACACGCGCGCGCGACGCGAACGTGCGACTTGTTTTTGAAAACGATTCTGGAACTTAATTTCGTTTCGGGCGCAAAGCAAAACAATCGAACAATTTTAACCATGCAGATTTTCCCCGTTCCGCGTTCCTAATTAATGAATCCCTGTCATTAAGAAATACTCGAAACTTTTGAAAATTCCCTCCTTATATTTCGCTCGTACTAATTGTGTTCACGGTTATTTATTCCCGACGCAATTGACACAAATTTATTACAATACTATGCGCGCGCTCAGTTCATTAATTTAAAACGAATCGGTCTATAAGTTATCGGAGGGAAATAATTCCTTAGCAACCGCGTAATAACGTCTCCGGGCCGTATGGTGTTTTGAATGACGAGCTCTCTGTACAACATGAGCGCGCACACGAAAAACGATTTCGTTTCCACGTTATATAATGCGTTTCTTTTGTACGGCCGCTGTTATTTAGTAAACGCCAAGCAGTTTTTAGTCGGATAAAACGACAGAGATGGTAACTTTATACATAAAATAATACATATATATATATATCGTGCAGTAAATAGAAAAGTAGTTTTCTTCATGACAGGTTTTGTTGATTAAAATCTTAGGATCGTAACGATTTGATCGTTTCATAATCGTAAACCAAAATATATATATATATATATATGACGTAATGATTACCGGTGTGGAGGGTGGGGTCTGCAGGGACATTCGAGGGTGGCGGAAATCTGTATCGGTGACCTCGGCGGCACCCCCGAGAGGTTTTTAATAATTTAATACTTATTTTACACGAGTGTATACACGGGAAAATATTTTCCAATCACCCATAATGGAATTTTTTATAAGCCCGCGTGCCTCTCCGACTTTGCTTTATTAATGTACAATCAATATAAAAGTTTATTTTTATTTTTCACCGAGTAAACTATAAAAACCACCGTGAGTGGGTCGGAGAAGGGGGCGAATGCGGCGGAGGCGGCGGACGGCGACGGCTGATCGAGATTAAAGTCTGGGCGAACAACGTTATATTGGATCCTCTCATGGCCGGCCATCTATTTAGTTGATGATACCGGTTTTAATAGCCGTGTTTTCTTCGCGCAAAGTACTGTTTTTATATCGTCATCTAAATACGTACGTTTTCTAATCGCGTCGGGTCGTGTGCACGCGCTGAAAAATCGCCGACCGTCAATTTCACGTTTCGAAGAGTAAATCTTTGGGAACGGCGTTCCAAATAGGATGTAATTTATTCCACGACCATCGTCCCTTGTCGTCGGTGGGTCGAAAAATTATCCAATGACAAATCAATAAGTGTGCTGTCGATCAACAGTTAATACGACAACATTATCGACGGCAGTAAAGAAAAATTAATTGCATTCCATTTCGGACAACGATTATTATTATATTTTACCTTTCACCGGATTATTTAAATTGTTATAATAAATATTATAAATTGTTTGAAACGATAAAATTTCAAATTGAATTTGGGTACTTAAGTATAATGAATTATGATAAAAACCTATATAATGTAAAGTGACATGTGCGAGGTGTGTGTTGTTTTATTCGTTATTAATTGATATAGTTATATGGTGTGAAGTCGAAAGAAAATCGTACAAAGGACTGATTAATGAGCGATACGTGTCGAGTGTCGTATTGATGGAAATATAATCTGAATTTCATCGCTAAACACTCAAAACTTTTTACTCTTTATTTTTATTTTTTTTTTTTCCATTCAAAGTTTTCGTTTAGAAAAAACATATTTTAAATTGCGAAAAAAAAACCTTTTGCACTTTGTTACTTGAGTGGTTATATTATATATATACACATAAATTGTTAATAAATACTGCAGAAATTCTATATGAGAAAAAAGGTTCAGTTGTCACTTTAAAATGTTTGAAATAACTTTAAAAATGGTGGGATTAAATTTTGTTTTTGATTACAGTTTATTTTGCTTAAAACGAGCGCAACTGTTTAAGTTTAAGCAAAAGGAAAGTTTATTCAAGACTTTGGAAATTAAAATAAAACAATTTACATGTCACTGTTAATCCAAGACGTTATCCATCTAAAAAGTTCAAACCGTTTTTCTAGAATAAACCAACAACAATAAAGGTCGAGAACGCACAGCGCGTATAAATAGAATCGCGTTATTAGAATATTATGATAATGACGCATATAATATATACACGATTAAGTTTAACAAGTTTTGAGCTGTAAACGAACGACTTTCGCCGACAAAGACGACGAATGAACCTCTCTCCTCCCCCCGAAAATTATTCGTGTGATACAATATATAGTTACTATTGAATAGAATAAGAAAATGGTTATCAAGAAATTTAAACATCCATCAAACTCATATTATTATTATGAAACACAGTGGTAGATCTAAGAGCTGGGGGAAGTAAAAAATTAACATCCCCCTCAACAATAATAAAAGCTATTTCTATGTCCTTTCGAGTTTCAAAAGTCTTTTTTTACATAATTAAAAACCATAAATTATAATTAATTATATACGAGATATGTATATAGAACACATTTTTAATACATGTGATATTGAAAATAATTAATAAAGGCACGTACAATATGTTTAAAATAGTAATAATCAATAATTTGTATTAATGACTTAATGCAAATTATTTATTGGTTTAGCATCATTATAAAGTATAGTAAATATAATTTTTAGGTTATGAACGAATTGTTTTTACAATGATGTTTAGTTTTTTATACTTTTTTTTTTCTGTGGAGACTTTTTCATATGGATCAACTTGTTCAAAAGTCTCAATCAGCAATTTTTTGAAACCAGATTTGTCTTTAGTTGGTACTTTAAAGTGGTCATTTTTTTAATTTTTAAATTCTTCAATTTTTTGAGGAGGAAAACTACCCTAAATTTGACAAAAAAATACTCGGAAACCATCATTTATTGATCCAATGTATAAATTATTAATTAAATCAAGGAAACCTGCGTAGGGGTGATGTTAGGGCATGGGATTCACCTCCGCAGCTCACCTATAGACAAGCGTAAATATATTAAAAAATCGTGCATATTTTCGACCCTCCAAATTTAGCTCTGGATCCACCACTGATAAAACAAGAATTTTCGGAGGTTTCAACTGACGACAGCATTTTTTTTCCTGATCTTTATTTTAATAACAGCTTTCCGGTGTATTTGAATCTATTAACGAGCCGGTGATGTCTTCATCGATTCTGCCGTAACGATTAATAAACCACGCGAGACACTTTTTTATTATTTTTGTGTGTAATAAAATATATATAAAAATAAATGCTCTTTGGTAAAAAAAAATCCGTTTACGGGTTGGTGGACATAAACGTCATTGACGTCGTTGGTGAGTTTTGAACTGTGAACATTGACCCGACGAAGCGCGAAAGATATTATAAATGATAATATTACTTGATATTTTGAGAAAATGCAAAAAAATACGAAACGAGCATCTGTCATATAAAATAATATTTTCCTTGAGTAAGTCGTCTGTCAGCGAGAGGACGTCTCGAGGTATAAATATATTGCATGATATCATATAAAAATACAAAATCATAAGTGTCGGCTTAAGTTGTGATCTAGATTACCGCGATTATCGATCATACACAACAACTAGTATTACTTATTGAGTATAATTATTACGTTTTACTTTTATCCATAACAGTATAAATATCTTTTAGTCAAGATCAATAAAAATTTTGAAAAAAATCAAAAAACCGAAAAATTTAACTAAAATTCGTTCGGTGATTCTGTGAAATTGTGGCATATTTACGATTTTGTTAGTGTGATAATAACCAAAAATAAGCGCACCAAGCGTAGCTTCGCCATCACTTTATTTGCAAGTCTCTTTAAATAATGTTTGCTAACATTTGAGTTTAAAATTTAATAAAGTTTGATTAAAAAATCAAAAAAAAAAAGAATTGTGCTGTAAATCAGTAAAATTAGTTTTGTCGAAATGATAACTTAAAACGCGTAGGTAAAAAAAAATTCAGCTAAAATCCAGTTTAAATCTATGAAACTCAGAATAATAGCTTAATAAAATACGTGGTGAATCTGCTATCATATAATAGTAAAGCTTTTAATCGGATTCAATATTTAATTACTTTTTTGAAGAATTATATGTTAGAAATATAGTGATTGAAAGAGAAGATTAGAATTATAGGTTTGAAAAAATTGGGTATGGGAAGCTATTGAAGGCATGACTAGCCAATCGTTTTGAGTGGTGAGACAAAAAATTTTGCATGATTAGACTGATGACATATTTTTCAAACCTAGACTTGAATAATATAGAAATTTGTTTTAGGAGCTACGAACGGTGTGAGGGGCTGAGACCCAACGGTATTGGGATGTGTAAGGACAATTTGCGAATCGCCTTCTCTTTATAGTAAAGCTATGTTATAATCGGAGTCCATTATCGTCATGGTCTTCGTCTCTCGTTCGACGGGCGTCTCTGCAGGTGGTTCGGGGTGTGATAAAACATAACGACCGCGATGCGTGGCGGCGGCGGCGGTGAGCGGATGATAATGATGATGCGGGCTAAAGCGAAAAAAATAAAAAACACTCGCGGGAACGATTCAAGTACACAGTACGCGCGTATCCTAATGTTACCGTTTCGACGGTGAACAAACGGCTTTTCGAAAGTCAGTCTGCGCACGCTAACCATTAATGTACCGCGTGAAAAACGGCCGCGGCGGATGTATTTTATTCCGCGACCTATGCGCATAATAATAATATAATATTGTTATAATATAATAACGGCGGTGGCGGAGGCGTTTCGACGGGTGCTGGCCGACGGCACGTTACACACGCATTATTCGGGTATATTCATTTCACCGAGGACGGGGCGGGCAGACTTTATAATATGATGTGTCCGTATATTATGCGAATGATACCACGGGCATAATTTCAAAATCGTTCCGAGTAAACAAAAGGATCCTCGTCCGACTGCAAAAGGCGGTGGCATCCCCTAAAACCACAAGCTGTTGTTTTCGACTGCGTTCGCTATATATACGTGCCACACACACACACGAAAATATATATTTATATATGTTATATTCTCTCTCCCCCCCTCCTCTGGTTTACCCAGTTTTCACTTCCACCTCCACGGTTCGGTTTATCTATATAAATATATGTATATATATTGTATTTATGTGCCCAAAACCCTCACCACGTTCGGCGGAAAACTTAGTGCTCGCCCGCGAACACATTTCAAAACCGTCAACCGCAATTCGCGCAGTGCAGTCCGTTTACATTTATAAATAGTACAGCAAGACGATGACAGTTTTCGCGCTACGGCAAAAACGATAACTAGTCGTGGAATGATGTGACAAAGCTCGAGACTCCCGCACCGACAGTGCATTATTTCGTTTTAACCGTTATAATGAATGGCAAATACATATAAAATTTATATAGGCCAACGACAAAATTCGAACAGAGAGGCCAAAGAAAAGAACGTTGTGAATAAGTACAAAATATTACATGTATGCGTTACGTTTTGGGACTAAAATATGGTGAGAATTTTAACAGTCTCGCTGTTTTCACTGTTTTCTGTTAACAATTTACACTGTAATGCTGATGACGAACGAAAATTTCAAATTTATTGCTCCATAAGTTTCGCGATTACGATCGAATGATTACAATCAATTTAACGAAAAACAGTGCATTTTACCTTTTTTACTTTTCATCTGAAGAGTTTCGACAAATAACATTTTGAAATCACGATATATGTATCAAATCGTATCGTATCACCGAGCATTTTTTTTGGATAAAAAAGTGTTTACAGAAATAAAATAAAATAATAATTATAATAAACGTCATCGTGAAACCACTAGCTTTTTCACTCCACGCAAAATCTAAAATTATATTTTTAAGAAGTAATAAGTAATATGACTGATAATTAAACTTAATGATTTAGTATGTGCCGAAAAAAACTTTTAATCCTGAAGAAGCATGTATTTAACACATCGTAAGATATACATTTGAAACTGTTAAAAATTGAATCATTACAATACATAAATATAAGTACTTACTGTATTAATTAACACATTATATATTTATATTGATACCTCATTTACGATTTGAACCTAATTAAAAAATGCATAATAGAAATATTTCATTTTAAATATCTACATACCTACAGAAAAATGCCAAATTTTTTTCTCAGATTTTCAAAATTTTCATAAAGGTTGGATCAAATATGATGGTTTCCGAGTCTTTTTTATCAAAATTTGGGTAGTTTTTTAAAAAAAAAAGCCAGACATACTTCGCACGATGGGCGTACTTCGCACGACGGGTGGTATTCTCTTGACGGGCGTATTAAATTTTAAATAAACAATAAATCATTTCTTCAGTAGAACGATTCTGAACAAAGGAAATTAATAATATAAGAAAAAAAAAAATTGTCGAAAAATGTCCAAAATTTTTTTTCACATTTTCAAAATTTTCTTGCGCCAAAATCTTTTTTATAAGATTTTCTATCTATGTTTAAATTTTCATAAAATTCGTATCAAAAAATTATGGTTTCCGAGTCGTTTTTGTCAAATTTTGGGTAGTTTTTTCCAAAAAAGAAATTGAAGAATTGAGAAATTCAAAAAATGACCTCTCTAAAGTACAATCTAGAGGCGAATCCGGTTTCAAAAAGTTATTGATCGAAACTTTTGGACAAGTATTTCTATACGAAAAAGTGTTAACAGA
>JAIPRM010014187.1:0-10920 GCA_025469315.1 Stegophylla sp. TES_Ste_2020
TATTTTTCGTACAATTATTTTATACAAGCAAAGTCAACAGGTATAGTTAAATTGTTAAATGTAATTTTTCTTTTTGTATTTTAAAATCAAATAGTTTTATACAGGTATTTCTCCAAAATTTGTTAGGCAATCAAAATGAAAAAAAAAAAGACGGTCATTAGTTTGAGGGGGCAGTTTGAGTGGTGTTGGAATTGAAATGAGTAAAAGTTTGGGAAACACTGTGATGTAAACATTACACGTGTGCCGACAGGTGTGTGCACGAAATGCCGTCTTTAAACAGACGCCCACCAACGATGTATTAAAAGAGTATCCGTAACAATTTCAAAAACGTTTTTCGGTCGTGCGCTCCACACCAACCGAGTAGAAAACTCTCGAACAACCCTGTCGTCTCCCGGTTTCGACTTGTTTCGTTTCGTGTCACCGATTCGTCGTAGCCAGCAGTCAGTAAATATAACATAACAACAGGGAGGTTAGGTTAGGTTAGGTTAGGATGCGGTCGGAAGTCCTTGCCCTGTTGTCGTGCTTGCACGCCGTGTCACTGGCCGCGGCCAATAATTTTCGTTTGCTCTTGTTGCACACCAACGACATGCATTCGCACTTCGCGCAAACGGATCGGTCGGGATTGCCGTGTGACGACGACACGGGCGGCTATTGTTACGGCGGTTTCCCGAGACTCAAAACTGCCGTCGACCGGTTCCGGACAGAGGCCGCGGCCGACCCGGCCATCGACGGATCGCTGTTTCTGAACGCCGGCGACACTTACCAAGGGACGGAGTTGTTCAGCAAATTCGGGTCGAACATCGTCGGAGAAATGCTGCCGAAAATCGGTGTCGACGTCATGGTAAGTGTGTGTGTGTGTGTGTGTGTGTGTGCGCGCGCGCAGAAATACTAGTCAAAAAGTTTCTACCGACAAATTTTGGAACTCACATTCAACCCTATATCATACGTTGAAGAGACCATTTTTCAAAATTAGGGAAAAACTACCCTGAATTTGATAGAAAAAAAATCTTGGAAAGGATCTTTTTTTTTTTTTTTATATATATCTAAACCTTATTAAAATAATTTAACATAGATAGAAAATAACACGAGAAATATTTTAGCACAAGACAATTTAGAAAATATGAAAAAAAAAAAAATGTTAGAAATATATTTTGTACTACACTTTTATTCTCATAATATTTTTCTTATAGTCAAATTATCTTTTTTCTTTTTTCTTTATTTATTGGATAAAAATGTAAAGTAATGTAAAGCATAGACAAGGAAGCCGGACGTACTTCACACCATATTCTTCGCTCTTCGGGTCCGATACTCTTGATGGATTTTTGAAAATCACAACTATTATTGTACTTTATATTATAAACATACTTTGTTCAGAATTATTGTATTACTGGAGAAATGATTTATCGTTTCTTTAAAATTCAACACATCCACCAAGAGTATCTGTGACCTGAGTAGCGAAGAATATCCACGGTACGAAGCATGTCTGGTTTTTTCCAAGCTCATTAGTATTGATACAGAATTAAAATACAATTACTATCGATTTACGGAATGAAAAATGATGATCAGTTTATATATTTGAGGGCTTGAAACAGTGTTGTGACCTACAGAGATAACTAAATTTTTATCAAAATGAGGTTACACAAAATCATAAGACATTTTCAAAAATAAATGTGTGTCTGTGTGCGCGTTTGGAAGCTATTCTATAACTATTAATACTGTTAAATAGTACTCAGATAACAATATTGAAACGAACATAAATAGATAATGTTTTAATCAGCTTATCATGGCCACAGTATCGAATAATAATTAATAAAAACAAATCAAAAAAAAAAATTTACTTTAACACATTGTTTTTTATTGATTTAGGCATTCGGAAATCATGAATTCGACAATGGTGTAGAAGATTTGCAATCATTCGTACATAATTTACCTATACCTGTCGTTTGTTGTAACATTGATACGTCCGAAGAACCCTCGTTAAATAACGAACCGAATTTAATGAAATCAATAGTTAAGGTTATCAAAAAGAAAAAAATCGGCATCATCGGTTACCTCACACCGAAAACACAGGTAAGTAGTTCAGTTCAACGAAAAAATTATAAAAAGCTTACAAGATAAAAAAAATATAAGTATTTATTCGAGTATTAGTAACGAATACATATGCTGCCTAGTGCTAAGCGAAAACAGGATAACTCCAGTTAACATGATTTTTCAGAAACACAAAAAAACATTTTTAACAGTAAATCAAGTCAAAAAATGACGATTTTACAAAAAATCGGTCAAACCTCGTGTTTATGTATCCTTAAGCGCAACTAGGACAAAATATTTTATTTTTTTTTTTTGGGGGGGGGGGCTAAAATGATTATTTATTGATTTAGCCCCCGCAAAGTACATTAACCTTGAGCACTTTTCAAAAAATCTAGGGGGGCTAAGAGTGGTTTTGAGCCTATGCGTGTATCTAGTTTTACATCTAGAATTGGTTGAACCTTTTTTTATTTCAACTTCTTTGAATTTTTGTAAGGAGAAAGTGAACTTGTCATAAAATTAATATCCGAGTACTTAGCGAAAAATTGATAACTCCATAAAAATGGACTTACCGGATTATTGCTTAGACATTTTTGGACATACCTTATTTAAGTATACGATCAACGTGTAGCTCCAATTTTATTCAAACAAATAATCATTTTTTATTGTAAAAAAATTAATACAAAACAATATTAGATTTTTACATTAAAGCCTATTAAATTTTTAAAAAAACAATCAGCATACCTTTTAACTGGTCATTACTAAAAACAATATTAAAATTAATTAAATTTTAAATAATAAAATAACAATTAGTATAAAGCGCTGAAAATAAAACAAAACAAAATTTAAATTTATGATAACATAATAAAGTCTATTGGTTCCTATCACAATATATCACATTATAAAATGTAGGTAGGTATTAATTTACAACTTGGTTTTTCTTTTTTTTTTTTTTTCAATCTATACAATTATTCGTGCAATTTAATCATTTAAAAGTTGTTGAAATGAAGATTTTATATGTTCAGCTTAACTAGTGAATTAATGTTTCGTTAATCGTATTTAGGAAAACTGAATAAATTGACGAAATACAATGTGCTGTTTATAGTAAATAATGTCAACATTTTACGTCGAATTATAATATGCAATGTGTTGTTAGTAGGGTCATTTTGATAGTTTCGATTATATTTTGTTAAAAACTGAGTTCAATAACCAGGTAAAACGCACGGAATCATGGCTTAGCAATTGCTTATAGAGGTGGGCCAAATACATAGATGTTATTTCCATTGTCCTATGTTAAAAAATAATAATATATTAATGAAACAATATTTTTCGATAATATTCCAGATAATTTCATTTGTTTACTAATATCAATAATTTCAACACTAGTAAATCATAATAATTAAGCAAAAAAATAAAACACTAAAAAATTAAGAACACGAATAATAGATATTATTCTGTGACAAGTAGGACTGGGAATTTTACACATTTCTTTTGTCAGGTTTTTCAAAAAGTTTTGTGCTCTACACAATATTTATTTCTTGAAATCAAAGTCTGTGATGGGATGTCTGCTATATTTCAGTTATAACGCAACTGCAGAAATAATTGATTGATTAAGAGGTATTTATTGAATATTCATTGATTAATAAATTTTTAATTAAGAAAAAATTAAGAAATATATTATATATACATAAATAAATAAATATCTTTTCTTTTATAATATAATAAATTGGAATAATTCTTTATTTATGATTATTATTTGAATATTCGATTATTCGATCGCTAAAGATTAAACGATTATTCAAATTAATGACAATCGATGATAATCGACTGTACAAGAACAATCGATTAATGACTACCAATAATCCAATAATCACCCAGCCCTAGTGACAAGTAAGAAAACAGCCAGTCATACTTCGCACCACGCATATTATTCTTCACTCCTCGGGTTAAATACTTTTGGTGGGTGTGTTGAATTTTAAAGAAACGATAAATCAATTGTACTATTCTGAGATCGGGAAGTCGATAGTATAAAGAACAATAACAAGTGGTCATTTTCAACACCACGCCCATCAAGAGTATCTGACCCGAGAAGCGAACAATACCCGTGGTGCAAAGTGTGTATAGGCAATAACGGCTTTACACGATTATAACAAACAAATATAAAGCTTATGCGCGTACAGAAAAATAATTCCTCATCCGTCGGGTGACACGAGTTTGTCAATGTTTATTGTGTTTGCTAACATCGCAAAATGTCAGCAACAACATTCACTGCGTGTACTGAAATTGTCAATTTGAAAACGTAATGAAACTCAATGTTTTCTTACTGCGCGTAGAAGTTGTCAGTTACGGGGAAATTGAAGTTTGAAGACGAAGTACTGTCAATTCAGAAAGAAGCGGAACGCTTGACGAAAAACGGGGTGCAAATTATTATAGCTTTAGGTCATTCCGGTTTCGAAACGGACCAAAAAATAGCCAGAGAAGTCTACGAAGTCGATTTGGTAATCGGAGGACATGATAACAGGTTTTTGTACAATGGTAAATTTCAACGTTCCAATGGTATTTTATTTAATATAATATTTATAATAAATACAGTATCCAATAACTTGTATTTAATTTTTTAGTTTCGAATGAGAAAAAGTAATAATAATAATAAAAATAATAAATACTATATAGACAGGCACTACAACAAAATCCAATTAACAAATATTTTATTTTATTTTTAGAACTCAAATTTTCAATTTTTTCTTAACATTTACAAAAAATAAAAAATTAAAATACCTATTCTATGAACCTGATTTCAAAAAAAAAAAAAAAATGCTTCGCACAAAGGACATACTTCGCTTTCCGTGTGAGATATTCTTGATAGGTGTATTGAATTTTCAAAAAACGATAAATCATTTCTTCAATAAAACGATTTTAAGCACAGGTTCAACCACGTCATAATAATTACTACGTTACCATGGTTACCATTGTTACCATTGTAGGGTAGGGAAGGGAAGTAGGTTAGGAGGAGGATGATAACGGGAGTGTAGGGAAGGGGTGGGGAGGAAATCAAAGCGACAAGTGTCAACCCTTTGAATTAATGCAAAAAATACCATGTAAAAAGTACTACCTAGAGTACTTCCTATCTAAAAACATTATTGTAAATTCATAAGTTCCTTCACTTTGCTCAGAAACTAAAAAAAAAAAAAAACGTTGGTTTAAGTTCTGATAAAGATTAATCTATTAATTTTAGAAATTTTTTTTAAAAAAACTATCGTATTAATTTTATTAGAACTTTTTCCACCAATTTTTTTTCAAAAAAATCAGGTCCACGAAATAGCTATTTTGATTTGTTTTTTTTCTCATATTTTTCATCTCGTATAGAAATAACGTTTACGCGTATGTGTGTAAGCGATAACGGCCTAAATTTTCGATTTTTTACAATAGGGCCACCACCGGATATCGAAGTACCACATGGCGTGTATCCTGTTTACGTAAATAAAAGCAAAAATGGCAAAATCAAGTCGGTGCCCGTTGTTCAAGCGTTTCATAACACCAAATATTTGGGCGTCCTGTTGGTCGAATTCAGCGACGACGGGGAAGTTCTCAAATGTGCCGGAAATCCCATTTTATTGGACTCTTCTATCGAACAAGGTGTGTGCATAATTAAATATAATCGATTATATAAATAGAGCTGTGAATTTAATGCTGCGCTAAAAACCCTTAAAAAAAGCATTGAAAATTTCCGAAAAATGCAATGAAAAATGCATTAAAAATGCAATATAATATGCCAAAAATCGTAGTATAAAATGCACTTAAAATAGTTTCAATTTAACTTTTATATTTATATTGATATTATATACATTACTACATTAGTAGATTACATTTTAAATGCTTAAAAATATGTTTATTTAATAAAAAAAATAAAATTAATGGTTGAATTTGAATTTTGTATAATCTATTCACCTGAAATATTAAAAAAATTTTTTTTTTTAATTTGAGGTAGGTACATATAGCTTGTGTAAAACAAAAAAAGGTTTTCGAAAGATGTAATTTGGCGGAGTTTAATTAAAAATACCGGAAAATGAACTAAAAAGGGGAAAATATGACTTAAAAAATTTCAAAAAAATAACCTAAAAAATTAAAAACGTCAAAAAATGCACAATAAAAGTTCCATACATGGATTCGTCATTACGTAATTCAAATTATGTACTTACAAAGCTATGTTTCACAATCCCCCCCCAACAAAAAAAATGCACTTTCCCACAAATTCACAGCCCTAATATTATAAATCATATTTTATATTCAATAATAATATTATTAAAAAAAAAGCCGGACATACTTCGCACGATGGGTGGGATTCTCTTGACGGGTGTATTGAATTTTAAACCAATTATAAATCATTTCTTCAATAAAAAACGATTCTGAACAAGGGAAGTTAATAATAAAAAAAAAATAAATGAGAAAAAAAAATGTTACAAAAATAGTCATAATTTTTTTGCGCTAAAATCTTTCTTAAATGATTTTCTGTCTATGTTTAAATTTTCATATAGTTCGGATCAAAAAATGATGGTTTCCGAGGAGTCGTTTTTGTCAAAATTTGGGTAGTTTTTTCCAAAAAAAAAAAATTGAAGAATTGAGAAATTCCAAAAATGACCTCTTTTAAGTACAATCTAGAGGCAAATCCGGTTTCAAAAAGTTACTTTTGGACAAATATTCCCATACGAAAAGTTGTATACAGAAAAAAAAATAAACATCATTGTAAAAACACTAGTTTCTTCACTTCGTTCAGAATCTAAAAAAGTAATTAATTTACCGACATAATATTTATCACGTTCAATACGTTTATTTGATACCGGGGGGGGGGGGGATGTAACACTCGACGAAAAATACAAATAATGTGATAATTTTTTTGGTTCACTAAACGAGAACTGTGTCCTGAAAAATAATATTTCAACCAAACAATTTTTTTTTGTAGATCCCGGACTGTTGGCCGATGTGAATAGATACGCTGAAAAGATCAAACACAAAGCGCACGAAGTTTTAGGTTCCTCGACTGTATTTCTAAAAGGTTTCCACTATCACTGCAGGTATAACGAATGCGAACTCGGCAATTTCCTAATGGACTCGATTGTGTCTTACGTAAGTCACGTCGTACGCGATAAATTTTCAATACTTAATAACTAATACCAATAATTGGTTTGTGCAGAATTCACGTCATAGCAGACACGAATTATTTGATTGGAACAAATACTGGACCGACGCACCAATAGCGGTGATACACAGTGGTTCGATTCGGAACGATATCAATAAAGGTGAAAAAAATTTTGAATATTAATACGGCAGACGGCAGCCACAAGCCCAGGACGGTTCCTCCGTCAGGTAGTGTCCTTTAACGAACCGAAATGGGTGGCCGCGGCAAAGGCCATCCCTCCAAACGCGCCCATACTCCACCTAAACTCGACGCAGCTATGCCACCCAAAAAAATCAAGTCCACCGATAAGCCTACCATACCATCTTCTCCAGCTCCGTCAATTAAAAATACCACATCGAAACTTTCGTCGCCTACGCCATCCTATGCCCGCAATACAACCAAGGCTCTCTCTACCACCAGCTCACACGATAGACTTCCTCTTGACACTGAATCAGACCACTCTACACGCTCCAGATCTTCTTCGCCCATCGATGAAGAAAATCCCAAAGCAGCAAGTCAAAATTTTTCCTCGCCCAAAGTTCCTCCCTTCTTTCTATCGGGCCCTGAATGGAGAAATTAGCTATCGCAAATCTCACAACATCATCACTACAAACCTGTCTGCATAAGAGCACGTCAATCATAAACAACAGTGGTCCCAGACCTCTACCTCACTACATCTCTAAGGAAATCCATCTCAAACGCCAACTGAGAGCTCGCTGGCAAAGAACCAGAGATCCTGTCGTAAAAACCAGCCTCAACAATCAAATCGCCAAAGTCAAAAACCTTCTTGCGGAGCATCGGAACGATCAGTGGAGCAACCTCTTAGGTTCTCTATGCGAAAGCTGCGAAGGCTGGCGTCGCTTCTACAAACTTAACCGTGCCCTGCTTCGCAAACCTCACCATTCGCGTCCTCTAAAAGATCCTGCTGGCAACATTTTATTTCAACCCGATCAAAAAGCCTCTCTCCTAGCAGATACCCTGGAAGAGCAGTTCAGTCGTCCTCTAGGATCAAATCCTACCCACGCCACTGTCATGGAAAAACTGCAACTCTATAATTCCCAACCGCGCCAATCAACCATCTTCTATTCACCTGGCGAAGTACAAAACATTATAAAACAACTTCCAAGTCGACGCGCTCCAGGCCCAGATGGCATAAACAACAGTGCTCTCAAACACTGCGGCCGCAAAACTATACTTCACATCTGCCGAATATTCAACTGGTGCACCAAACTCGACTACTTCCCATCAGCATGGAAACTTGCCGAAGTTATCCTGCTTCCAAAACCAGGCAAAGACACCACCAATCCATCTAACTACCGTCCAATCTCCTTACTTAATTCAATCTCAAAAGTCTACGAACGTCTCCTCCTCACCAGACTCAAAATTCATTCCTCACCAAAAATTCGTCCAGAACAACATGGCTTCCGAAAATCCCATTGCACTCTCACACAGCTTCTCAACGTAGTTGACGACTTCACACTAAATCTAAACAGACGCAAGAAAACAGCTGCGGTTCTACTCGACGTTGAAAAAGCATTTGACAAAGTCTGGCATGATGGCCTTATCTCCTCCAAACTAATTGACTTAAATATACCACACCAAATCATAAATATCATCAAATCCTTCCTAAATAACAGATATTTCCAAGTCAAAGTCGATGGATCCACTTCCACCCGAAGAAAAATAAAAGCAGGAGTACCTCAAGGTTCCTGTCTCTCCCCCCACTTATTCAGTATCTACATCAATGATCTTCCGTCTCACCCAAAATGCAAAACCGCGCTCTTTGCCGACGACACACTATTTTACACCTCCGCAAAATCCAATGACGCCGCCACGTCCTCACTCCAAACTCAACTTGATCTCGCGCAAGAGTGGTTCAATGACAGGAGAATTACGATCAACCCTCTCAAAACATCAGCAATAATGTTCACTCATAAGTCCACTACTTTCTCCAATCATCTCAAAATCAAAAACATCTCCATTCCCTGGTCCCACTCCATTAAATATCTAGGAGTCATCATTGACAAAAAATTAAAATTCTCAAAACACGTACAAACCTCTATAAACAAAGCCAAGGCTGTCAAATACGCTCAAACGTCCTATGCTAAACAAAGACGCTAAATTATCAATCAAGTACAAAACATTCATATACTCCGCTTACATTCGTCCCATCTTCACATACGCATCGCCTATCTGGGCCTCAAATATATCCAAATCAAGCTGGGCGAAGATGGAACGTCTGCAATCCACAACACTACGTTCGATAACCTCACTACCATGGTTCGTCAACAACATATCTATTAGAAATTCCACAAACATCACTCCAATCAGACAATTTGTTCAAAACACAATCAACAAGACAAAACAACAAATCATTAACTCTCCATTCACACACATTTCAGACATCAGCAACCGTAAATCACTACGGTTCTGTATAATTTTTAATATATTGTAAATACATAAATACTATGGTTGGCAGTCCACAAAACAATAGATGTAAAAAGGTAAATTCGGAGGCTCTGGGTGCTTTAGCTCTCAAACCCCCTCCCCTAAATCCACCAGTTGATGCGGATCTGGATGCACATCTGGTAGATTCGAAAAATATCATTTACACGTTATTTCAATGCCCACTGGACTCTAAGCAATATTATTAATTTCGAGGTTAGGTTACAGGCACAATTTCTTTATGAGAATAAAATTTAGAAATATTTTGTCATTTAAAAAAAAAAAAAATTTCTAAAACGTGAAAATTCTAAACATTATAATAATATAATAGTTTATTAATATACGTTTTGGTATTATTTATTAAAATTGATGTGTTTTTTATGACTTTAAGGTGCTATCACTTATGAAAAGTTATCAGTAGCTATTCCTTTTCATAACACCATCGGTAAGGTAACAATCCACGGATCAGACATTAAAAACATGTTCGAAATCGCTTTTCAGTATTACGACGGAATTATACCCCGTGGAGAATTTTTACAAGTATCAGGTAAACAATATTATCATTAAATATTTTATTATCATATTTTTTAATACTATAAAATAATGTACATACAGCATATTGAGTAAAAACAATATTTTTTTTTCCAATAACACTACTTAATTTGTTGTTGTAGACTTTTATGAATAACCGTTATTTTATTATTTAACAATAAGTATATTGCTATGCAACAAAATATGAACAAAATAAAACAATATTTAACATTTACTTACATACAATTAGATTAATATAATTTTAAAATGTAACAATTGAAAGCGTCAGTGCAATAACAAGACAACTCAAGATTTTTAATTGGTTTTTACACAAAGACATTTATGTAAAAAACATTTTTTTTTTTTTTTTTAATCATTAACATCTAAACTATACAACATATACTTTTTACTATTTTTTTTTTAGTATGTATTACAGGTAACTAATATATATTTTAAATAATGATAAAAAAAAAATTATCAACGTTTCAGGGCAAAAATTTTTTTTATTTTTTTATCTCTTTTTGGAAACACTTTTTCGTATAGAAATACTTATCCAAAAGTCTCGATCAGTATCTCTATAGAACCGGAATTGTACCCAGATGGAATTTTAAAGAGATCATTTTTTCAATTTCTCAATACTTTTTCCAAAAACGGGAAAAAACTGTCGAAAAATTGACGAAAAACGGCAAAATAGGCAATTACCGAAATTTCCGTAAAACTGAAAATAACTTTTTGACATAACT
>JAIPRM010014188.1:0-10920 GCA_025469315.1 Stegophylla sp. TES_Ste_2020
TCTAGATTGTACTTTAAAGAGGTCATTTTTTGAATTTCTCAATTCTTCAATGTTTTTTTTGGAAAAAACTATCCAAAATTTGACAAAAACGACTCGAAAACCATCATTTTTTGATCAGAATTTTATGCAAATTTAAACATAGATAGAAAATCCTATAAAAAAGATTTTGGACATTTTTCTAACATTTTTTTTTTTTATATTATTAACTTCCCTCGTTCAGAATCGTTTTACTGAAGAGATGATTTATCGTTTCTTTAAAATTAAATACACCTGTCAAGAGAATCCCACCCGTCGTGCGAAGTCTGTCCAGCTTTTGTTACATTACTGTTATTGCAGATCACATACACAGAGGTATGGTCGAGTTAGTATTTATATTATTTGATAATAGTATATTAAAACAATCATAGTCACAGCGCCTATTTTAGTGTGCAGTAGAATAACACACAGTGTGCAATAGCAATATCATAGTGTGTAGTAGCAAATTCAAAAGTGTGCTGTAGGACATTTAATTCTATTTTGAATTCTGAGTAAAGAAGATTGTGTTTTTACAATGATTTTTATCTTTGTCCTCAGTAAACACTTTTTCGAATAGAAATACATCTTGTTCAAAAGTTTCGAATAGTAACTTTATAGATCAGAAATCACACACGCAGATGGTACTTTAGAGAGGTTATATTTGAAATTTCTAAATACTTTTTTTTAAGTGTACGTACGGAAAAACTTTCAAAACATTGACAAAAACCGGTAAAATTCGTCATAACCTGAATTTTCATTAATTCAATTTTAGTTTTTTAACACAACTTCAAAAGTAAAATAGAGTTAAAATTTGAAAATTTCACAAACTACTAAAATTAGTCACTTACATGATTCATACAATTTTCAAAGATATTTGAACAATTTTGAAGTTAGTATAAGACTTTGAAAAAATTGTGAATTTTTTTCGTTTTTTGTATGTTTTTATTTCATAAATTTTTAAAATCAGGATGTAAAGACTTGAAAATTAAATACAAATATATTCATAAAATGTATTACTTACAATACTGGAAAATCATAAGAATTTTAATAAAATTTCATTAGTTTCACATAAAATTATACACTTTAACGCGTATAAAACATAATTGGTTCAACGGATCTTCACGAAACTTGGTAAATAAATAAAAAATAAGACATGAAAAATAAAAACTCGCATATTGTTTGAAATTCAAATATTCATAAAAAGTATCATGAAAAAACCGTAGTTTTTAAAAGGGTACAATTTAAAACTAGTGCGCACCTACAGAAACATTATTTTTTAACCTTTAAACTAAATATGATTTCGAAAATTTGAGCAACATTATAAATGTCATAATGACAGCAAACTTTGCGTTTTCTAATTTGAGATCTTCAGATCTTTCGAGTTACAGAATAAGAAGAAGTAATTTTTCGCACATTGCAATAGTTTTCAAGGTACATATTATATATATATAATATAAAAGAAAAGTTATTATAAATGAAAAATTCTCAAATAGACATATATATGTATTATGTAATGGTTTACATATTGTATAAAAGTTAGTATTAATTTTTCAACTCATAGAATTTTAACAAGAATTTAAAATTTTATTAAAAAAATATTTACAAAAAAACGAGAAATTTTCAAAATTCTATATTTGTTCCAAAAGAGACAAATTTTTCTTTAAAATTTTCTTTTCTCTTGACTACACTGTATTTGATAATGGTTGAACACTTTAATTTTCTAGTAATTTTTGTTTCAAAATGACGTCTGAATAATTAGAACTGATTTATTTAATCATATATAATATAAAATTGATTAATTTCATTTAGTTTAAGGTATATTTTACCATTTTCACTTAAATTTGTGGTAGTTTTTCTTTCTTATCTTTCGGAAACCCGTTGAGATTTTTAAAAAACTATCTCTTTAAGTACAGTGTGAACAAAATTTTCTATTGGAATTCTACACAAGGTGAATTATATACCTACACGTACAAATACTACACGAACCTACTACTATTCTGAAGTGTTTGTCGAGTAGAATAAATATTTCTATAAATAAATACATGTATTTAAATACACGTTATTACAAAACGACTTGCTTGTTTGCTCCACTCAGAATCTGAAACATTTAAATTATTTTAATACTTATTGCATATTTAAGTAAGGGATTCACATAAATAACTTGATGTAATTTTATTATTACATCAAGTATTGACAAAACCATATTTTATACAGTGAAATCAAAATCATATTTTCAGTCAGTCAAAAAAAAAAAATATTTTTTTATTTATTTAGAAAAATTTTAATGAAGCCATTTAACAGATCATATATAAATAACATATCAGAAATTTTCATTCTCAGATCTATCGAATAAACTTATCGAAAACTGAACGGTTTTGAATGAGTTACTAGAGATAGGCATATTAATGACAAGATATTTTTTTTACAAATTTATATTGGACTGTTTCAAGATCATTTAAGTACGTAGATAGGTTCTGAGACCAAATCATGGAACCAAACTCTAGAGTAGATCGCACGAGTGAACAATATAAAGTTTTTAAGTTTGAAATCTGTTGAAAATTTTAGGTATTCATGTTAATAAAGCCTGACATTCTATAAGATTTATTTATTTATTGACTTATGGTGGAACTCAAAAGAAAAGTCTGATTCAAAATATATACCTAAGTCTTTTATTACTGATACTCTGTTTAATTCGATATTATTAAGTTTGTAATTGAATACAATTGAGTTTTTAGTACGGGTAAAATGAAATAATTTTACATTTATCAATGTTTAGTTTAAGACAGTTATTCACGTTCCAAGCATAAAATTTGCTTAACTGATCTTGCAGTATCTCAGAGTCTGGTAAAGAGCTGCTATTGAGCAAAATAATTTTTAACAACGTTTGCAGAGAGCAATAATTTTACAGAAAAATGATTGAAGATCTAGGAAGATGGTGGCAAGTACCCAAAGAACTTCCATTGGGGGATCTTCCCAAGGATCTCCATTTGGTGAAAGAATATTAAAAGTGCATAAGTACATGCTAATAAGTCTTATAGGCATTTGCCCCCTTCAAAATTCAGCTTTGGATTGAATTACGTTTCAAGTATTAGTCGAGTACAGTTTACATATTTTAATACCTTTGGATATTTTTTATACAAATTTAAATATTCAAAATATTAATTAAGTGTTTAAACATAAAACAATATTATTGTAAGGAAATGAAAATTCCTTTACCTTTTTTTTCCTCTACGATTCGGCTTCAGTGTGTGGTACGTACATAAAGAAATGTCTTTTTGCGCCTAAACGGTTTGAAATGTGAAAGATAATTGTTAATATCCAGCGTCTCCCGGTTGGCGCTACATTATGATGTTATCACTGTATTTATACCGTAGAAAATAATACTACTCCTCCCCCTCCCTCACCGTGCAATAGTCATTCAGCCGCATTACTCTCCGTTCAATAGACATTTTGGAAAGTGGCGTTGGCGACGACGTCGGAATGACATTCTTCGAAAGTTATTATTATTATTATTATTATTTTTTTTTTTACTATTATTATTTTTTTTCCATACAACTTCTCCGCTATTATTATCCGTTACAAGACGCCCACAAAATTCCGACGCCACCTTGCACTTCGTTGGATAAAAAAAAAAAAAAAAAATAATACTATTTTTAATTTATAATACCCATATACACGTATTATAGGTATTATAATACCAAACTCCAGTGCGCTATAGGCTGTATAGTTTAATGCGCATACGTTGTTACCTACTTTTTTATTTTATATCCAAACGGTCATGGTGTGAGCTTAGTTTAAAAAAATAAATAAATAAATAAAAATTGAAAAACGAAAAAAATCAGGCCAAAAGTTCATTAAATAAACAATTTTTTTCTTTCTGTTATTATTACTATGGCTAGGAACATATAGGAATAAGCATGTCTTTTAAAAATCATTCAAAACATAGCTAAATAATATAGAAATGCGTTTCATAACACCAGGAGTTGTATGCGGTTGTCTTTAATTTGCATATTTTGCATATTTAGCTCTTTTTTCGATATAAGTGCATATTTCTCATATTTTTCAATATTTAATTTGAATTTTCTTGGTACTGGAAATTTTTTTATTGAATACCTGAAGAGATTGAATATTATTTGATATTTTTATTTGTTTAAATGTGAGCTTAAAAATAATAAGGATTAAAAAAAAAAGAAATTTCATAAATAATAGAAAAAGAATTAATAATACGTATTAAAATATATTATACAATACAATTTTTAAATATTTTTAGTTTTTACAGTAAAATTTATGCTTTATAAGAGATTATTTTAGCATTTTTGCATATTTTTAAAGCGTAAATGCGTGCATATTTTAAGTTTTTTTTAGAGCTATAAGTCCCTTACCCTAATTATTACAAATAAGTTCCTCCTGCCCGCCCCGACAATATACGATAGTAATGAAAATATTGCAAAAAAAAAAAAAAAACAATTAAATATTTTGTAATATTTAACGATGTTGTTTAAGTATTAATTACACTACATTTGGCGAATTATCGATTAATCGTGGAGTTTGTGATACGAAACGTTTCGTAACTATCGTAATTTATACTATGTTAACACATAGATTTCTTCAAACTTTGAATTGTTATATTATACGTCTAATAAGTAAACAGGTGTCCGTATTATTTAGAGTATTAAACTCGTGTCATTATCGTACCGATAAGATAAAGTAACAATTGGCTATGTTCCGTGCTCGGGGGACTTGTAGCACTTAAAATCATCAAAAACAGAGCTTAAAATAGCGCTTAAATACTTCAGTATAAGCACCTAAATAAGCACTTGAAAACATAAAAATAAGTAAAAATAAGCAATTTGAAAAATGCGACTCTTTTCCTTTTCCTGTCGTATTAATCTATTAATTTACCACAATTTTATTACAAAATTTGTGCCTGTAATGTATTTTAAAGACTGTTTTTAACGTGAAATGATTTTATTTATTTATTTATTTTGATTCTTCGTTTAGTTATTTCAATACTTAATGCAATGAATTCAAAGATAACTTATCAAAAAAAAAAAAAATGAATGAATTTGATAATTTAAGTATATTTAATTATTATTTGATTCTTCATTTAGTTATTTAAATACTTAAATATTAAAAGATAACTGATCAAAAAAATCAAATTAATTTGATGATTTTAATATGTTAAATTTTACTATACAGCAAATCATATGTACATAAAGTAAGTTATGTTAAAATAAATTTAACAATAATTTTTATTTTTTAGTTTTAGTCCTAATATTAATACACATAGAAAACTCAAAAAAAAAAAAAAAAATTGATTTTTCGTTAGCAAAATCAGAAGATATCGAAAAAAAATTACTAAAAACACATTTAATTCAAAAACTATTTGTTAAAAATATTAGCCCTTTCAAATTTGCAATTTTAAACCTTTGTAATATGTCAAAAATATTCATTGTACCCGGAAACTTAAGAGGACTTTATGCCAAATTTTGGAGAGTTTTCTCAATTTTTTTGAAAAAACAATTAAGAATTTCCAAAAACGACTTCTCAAAATTTACATCTAGAAGCAAATATTGTGATTCAAAAATTTGCTGGTCGTAACTTTTGGATGTGTATTTCCATGCGAAAAATTGTACTGAAATAAAAAAAAGAAAATAGAAAATAAACACCATTGTAAAAGTATTAGTTCCCTCGCTCCATACGGAATCAAAAAAAAAAAAAAAAAAAAAAAAAATAGATTACAGAGGTTTTTCTTTAAATACTGAGTAGAACGAAAAAACTGGTGGTGGTGTTTTTTTCTATTCGTGGAAACAATCTTTCTATTCGAAATATCGCTCGAACGCATAACATACAATTTTTGGCGAACAATTTTGTTCTCACGGCGCTTTAAAAAATGTGTTATTCAAAATTCTCAATAATTTTTTACTCGGTGCACCCGGAGATGATCATTTCACGTTCATGTTTCCGTCGCCCGTATTCCAATTCAAAATGCATATATCTTTTGGTGATCTTAGGCAATGCTTTCCAAGTACCTAATTTGTTTCATGTAACAGAGACCTTAAAAGTGATACTTTTATTTTGCATTTTTCCATGTTTTATCATTTTTAGAGCATATTTCAACAATGTACTAATAATTTTAATAATACATGATATCTGTACATAATACAAATCAATAATTTAAACTTAACTTATTCAAAATATTGTTCATGTTTTTCGGGTTTGTTTTTTTATAATTGCCATAATGTCTGTATCTTGTCTTTACTTATGGACGCTTAGACTCGGCAAATGGCAAATAAGAAAACAAATTAAAATAA
Organism: Stegophylla sp. TES_Ste_2020; assembly: GCA_025469315.1. NCBI lineage: Eukaryota > Metazoa > Arthropoda > Insecta > Hemiptera > Aphididae > Stegophylla > Stegophylla sp. TES_Ste_2020. Next base: position 6,330 of record JAIPRM010014188.1, read on the forward strand.
TATTAAAAGTACAAAGGACCTTTTTAAGGGTATTTTCATGGTAAAATGCTAAAACGCATTTTTTTAAATGCATTTTCACGGTTAATTGCATTTTTCAAGGGGATTTTCGGCTGTTTTTTAGAGCATTTCTAACCTAACCTAAATTTATGACGAAGCAGAAGTGTTTATAAACGCGTATTATTGTCATTCGAATTATTCGGTCCACGAATAATTATATGTCTGGTGAGCCTGTGTCGTGTCGCGTGTAGATAACATACTAGGTACGTATGCGGGATGACGATCGGAATCATTATGATTTTTTACGACGTGACCGAGTGGAGTGAAAAAAAAAAAAAAAAAAATAAATATTATTCTGTTATCGACGCGCACAACGTTAGTTTGTTCTCCCGAATCGTTTACCGTCTTCACCGCGCGTACACGAGACTCGATTTCGAGAACATAATAATATTATATTTTATCGCAACAATTACGGTGTACAATTGGTAGTAATAATTATACATTGTACGATAATATGGCGAATTAAAACGCAATTAAAAAAAAAACGGTCGATTCGATTCGATTATTATCGTTGTCGTCTCATAACAATACGCTTTTGATCGTCTGGGACGCGACGCTTAGACAATAATGAAAAAAAAAAAGGGGACACATCACACTTGGGATCAGGCCCCCCCCCCAGGATGTTTTTAATAAATGATAAAAGATTAATTCTAGTTCGAACGTGGGTAAGACATGTTTTAGAATATTGTATACGGTATACTAGTCGACTCCTGGGATTTAAAAGGTCGAACGTATTTTGTAAACGAGTTGCCTCCCGATGAGTTCTAAATTTAAGAAAATACTACATGCTTCCCCTACTGACAGGCAGTAAATGGTTATAAAATGGTCGCTAGAGTATTGACGATTTCAAACACCCTTATACCGATACTTTCAGCGCACATGCGCTAAACACATACTTCATTTTTGTAAATTATTTTAGATTCTGAACGAAGTGAAGAAGCTTATGAATTCACAATGATGTTATTATTATTATTATTTTTTAAGTTTTTTTTTTATTTATTTTTTATTTTTCTCTTTCTGTAAATACTTTTTTGTATAGAAATACTTGTCCGAAAGTTTCGATCAGTATCTCTATAGAATCGGAATCACACCAAGATGATACTTTAAAGAGGTCATTTTTCCAATTTCTCAATACTTTTTCCAAAAGCGGGGGAAAATTGTCAAAAATCTGACGAAAAATGGCGAAATACGCAATTACCGAAATTTCCGTAAAACTGAAAATTACTTTTTGACATAACTTCTAAAATAATGCAGCTAGAGATTTGAAATTTTCACCGACCACTAAAATTAGTTACGAGTTATTGTTCTTTAAATAATATTTTTTCGCTCAAAATCGTCTTATTGAAGAAATGATTTATCGTTTTTGTAAAATTATACATACCCTTCAAGGGTATCTGACCTCAGGAGTGAAGAATATCCGTGGTGTGAAGTATGTCCGGCTTTTGTTTAAAAATCCATTCAATTTTGTATTTTTGTTTAAATCGTGATATATAGCTATATATTAAATGACCAAAAATATAACATAGTTCAAATTGAAAGCGTTAAAAGAGTAGGTACATAATTTGAATACGATTTAGAAAAATTCGTACTTAGAAAACTTTTTTCCTGATCTCTTTTTTTTTAATTAAACTGACAATTATTATTATGTTTTAACTGAAGCTTCACTCGTAATCGTTTGATTGAGGAAATGATTAATCGTTTCTTTGAAATTCAACACACCCACAATTGAAATCTATCTGAAAAGCGAAGAATACCCATGGTGCAAAGATGTCGGACTTTTTTATTACCACCTACCGATGAAAATTAGGAATTTTTTGTGTTTAATTAGTAATTAAGTGTGCGATACGAAAACGTCGATATTTTAAGGACTACAACTTGGCAAGCGTTCTTTTTTTTTTTTTTTTTAAAGGGTTTTAAAATCATTTGAAACTTCCGAGATTTAGACATGACAATTTGATGTACAACAATCGATAAAAAAAGCTGGACATACTTTCACACGACGGGTGGGATTTTCTTGACGGGTGTATTGTATTTTAAAGAAACGATAAATCATTTCTTCAATAAAACGATTTTGAACGAAGGAAGTTAATAATATCAAAAATAAATGAGGAAAAAAAATGTTAGAAAAATGATTTTTTCAAATTTTCAAAATTTTCTTGCGCCAAAATCTTTTTATGTTATTTTCTATCTATGTTTAAATTTTCATATAGTTCGCATCAAAAAATGATGGTTTCTGAGTCAATATTTGGGTTGTTTTTTCCAAAAAAAAAAAAACATTGAAGAATTGAGAAATTCAAAAAATGACTTCTCTAAAGTACAATCTAGAGGCAAATCGGGTTTCAAAAAGTTATTGATCGAAACTTTTGGACAAGTATTTTCATACGAAAAGTTGTACACAGAAAAAAAAATAAGAAAAAATAAAAATTAAACATCATTGTGTAATATAAAATAAACGTGTGCCTCGGAACGGAAACCAAACGAATTTCGATGAATGAGAGTCCGAAATGGTCACTGCGGATTGTGTTGCGCGTTAGTGAGTATCGACAGAGGACGGACTAATGGACTTCGAGAGCGTGTCTACACCAACGAAAAATTATTATTCAGATAAAACGTTCGCGGTAGAAGTGGATGGACGAGATAGAGAGAGAGAAAGAGAACCGTTTAGATTAGAGATCCAGCAAGAGTGCACCGACAGTGCCGTCGCCGCAGAGGTGGCAGGGCAGTACTCACGAGGTCAACTCATAACCGTAAAGCGATCGCATTGTACAAAACGGAACACTACAACGTTTATATTATATAAAATTAATAATAATGAACTCTCCTCGTCCGCCGCGGTCTCGTATCACCATCATAAATCGTCCCGGAAAACAATAAACATTTCCGCGGCACGTACGTACCACCGTCGCGCGTCGTGCGGCGAACGGTTTGGAAAATAAAAAAAAAATAAATAAATAAAAAATCGTCTTATGCTAGCTCTATATATTATACAAGCAGAGTATAAAGCCCGTCGACCGTTAAATTGTCTGAACGAAGAGAAGAAGCTAGTGTTATTACAATGATGTTTATTATTATTTGTTTTTTCCTTGTACAACTTTTCGTATGGAAATACACTTGTCCAAAAGTTTCGATCAATAACTTTTTGAAACCGGATTTGTCTCTAAATTGTACTTTAAAAAGGTCATTTTTTGAATTTCTCAATTCTTCAATTTTTTTTTTTTTTTTTGAAAAAAACTACCCAAAATTTAACAAAAACGACTAGGAAACCATCATTTTTTGATCCGAATTTTATGAAAATTTAAACATAGATAGAAAATAGTCGTTGTTGGACAGTCGACCAAGAAGGTTGTGTGTAAGACTGTAAAGCGTGTTACCTTTCTTATCTTTTTCATACGTCGTAATTATACTATTTTGTTAATCGCATATTTCTTACCTATAGTTTATCATGAACGAGAGTAAATGTAACGAAATCATAGCTTCCATAAAAGATTTAAAATCTCAACAAGGTAAAATTATTTCTTCCTTAAATAATCAAAATGATAAATTTAATAAATTATTCAATAAATTTGAAGAATTGCTTAAGACAGTTTCTACTCTATCTGAAGATAATAAAATCTTAAAAGGAAAAGTTGAAGTTCTAGAAAAAAAAATAGAATTCTTTGAGTGTAATAAAACACTATCTACTTCGACTACTTCAGAACAAGACATTATTTCCGAATTAATAGATAGACAAATTCGAGCAAACAATATTATTGTCTTCAATTTACCCGAGAGTAATAACTCTGATCATTCTCAATCATCCGACAAGACTCAAATTAACAATATTTTCAATAAAGTATTAAATGCAAACGTGTCCGTGGTTTCGTGCTCACGTATGGGTAAAATCAATACTAACTCAACTGAAAAACTACGACCTGTAAAAGTTGTTCTACAAAATTCATCAGAGGTTTTCAATATTTTACGATTGCAAGTAAACTTACGAACTTCATCTGAATGGGGCTACATTCGCTGTGCATCGGACAGGACATTAAAACAACAAGAACATATGACGTCCCTACGAAATGAACTTCAACGTCGAAGGAATAACAACGAGAACAATCTTACAATTAAATATATCAAAGGTATCCCTACTATTATTAATACCTCAAAAAACTTATAGAATATTCCAATTTAGACTTAAGTATTTACTACCAAAATGTACGTAGTTTATGTAATAAGTTATATTTTTTAAAATCAATGTCTCCTCTATCTTTATATCCCATACTGGCTTTTACTGAATCATGGCTAAATAATAATATCTTATCGACAGAATTAGGTTTAGATGATTATATTGTGTACAGATGTGACAGGAGTAGTCAAACTAGTTCTTTATCTAGAGGCGGTGGTGTGCTTTTAGCTGTGCGTAACTCTATCCCCTCAAAACCAATATTAGTAATGAATAATAATATTGAACTTTTGTTTGTACATATCCAAATTAACTGTCAATCTATTATTATTAGCTTAGTTTACATTCCTAACCGATCAGATGAAAATGTGT
>JAIPRM010014189.1:0-10918 GCA_025469315.1 Stegophylla sp. TES_Ste_2020
TTTTTTCTTATATTATTAACTTCCTTCGTTCAGAATCGTTTTACTGAAGAAATGATTTATCGTTTCTTTAAAATTTAATACGCCCGTCAAGAGAATACCACCCATCGTGCGAAGTATGTCCGGCTTTATAAATGTTCAATTATCGTCCACGCTACATTAAAAATAATTTTTGAATTTTTTTCCACTTACAAAGAATATCGGGAATCAATTCTGATGTCAATTTTCAGGTATGGGAACCAATTCGGATGCAGCCAAAATTTCGGTTGTGCCATATACTAAAACGTTTTAAACAAATACAAGTGTATTCGGATGATTTGTGAACTTAAAATCTCGCATGATCCCAATCGAAATTCTACAAGATTTGATTTATGATTTACAAAAAAAAAAAAAAAATCGTAATATACTACTAATATTAATAATTAAATATTACTGTTTTTAAAATTTATATTTTAGATTCTGAAAGAAACCTTTGTTTTGTACAATGATGTTTATTATTATTTTTTTCCCTTCTGTAAACACTTTTTTTCGTATATAAATACTGTTCCAAAAGTTTCGATCAATAATTTGATAGATTCAAAATCATTACCCAGATGATACTTTGAAAAAACACAGAATTCCCCGAAAATTTCTTTTTACCATTACTTTTCTGAAATAATGCAGCTAGGGACTTGAAACTTTGACCAACGACTACTAATATGGTCACGAGAATATCTCGTAAAAATTTCAAAAAGATCAATTTTTGAATATTTCTCATTTTTTTTATAAGTTTACCACACAAATATAAATTATCAGGATCTGATAAAACTCCCCTTAAACTACTTAGAAACCACAAACACACAATTACATATTGAGAATAATACATATATTTTTATACTCGTATGTTTAATTGAAAATCTAAGTAGCACAATAATAAATATAAATTGATTTATTTAATAAGAAAATAAATTTATTTGATACGTTAATACATTCTGACAAAACTATATAAAATAAGGATATGTCTACGGATCAGGACTTAGATCTCACCGAAATTTTTTCTCATTTCTATACGAGAAGTTGTACACAGAAAAAAAAAATAAACATCATTGTAAAAACACTAGCTTCTTCACTTCGTTCAGAATCTAAAATAAATACAATCTAACAGAATACTAGATAAAATTATTCATACAAACAATTTCACGCCGATAACAGATGTAAAAGAGAAAATAAAACAAAATTTATTACACAAAAAGCAAAATACTAATTGTAAACACTATAAATTTTAGTGATAAATCACAAGTACGCGTTAAAGATCACACGCACAAATAAATATAATTAAAAAAATAAAATTCACCTCATAAGCAAAATTATACACCACAAAAATAATATTAATTTCAACGATTTTAACAATACTTACAAAAATAATAATTATTCACAAAAATCAAATCGACAACCAAACCACAACACGAACATGGCAATATTTTTAACAACATGAAAATATTATGGTACATGTACGAATTTATTGTAGTGTTTGTGTAAGCAATATTGTAAAAGAACAACAATAATAAATTTATACAACAACTTATGGTACACTTTCAAAGAACTATTTAAACACACTTCTACATCATAAATTAACAAACTAATGATGAATTCTATTCACTAAACAGCGAATAAACCAACTTGCCAACTATAAATCATACAAAATAAATAAAAAATAAACAGCAACTGAGGAATAACGAATTGCTTCGTAGCAAAATAGCTATTAATTCAAAGCAAAATCAAAAAACACCAACAACAATATAATATATATTGTTGTAAAATATATATTTATAATATAAATATTATACCATTCGGTATTTATTTATAATATAAATATTATACCATTCGGTATTTATTTATAATATAAATATATACCATTTGGTCACATTCCATTTCATAACACGAGAACAAACAAAATTTGAATCAAATTAACGTAAAAAGTCTCTACAAAACAAAAACAATTACACCTACAATTTTATACAACAGACATGGAGTCGAAAAACACACCACCAATACAATTTGCATGCAACGACTTATTCGTGCAATGTATGTAAATATTTGTCATGGCGAATAATCAAAATCACATAGAAAAGAATTATTACACATCAAAACTTACAAAATCAATCCTTTCAACTAAATTATGTAATTACAACCAATTTTTCACATCTCTAGTTCTAAAAAAAAAAATAAAATGTGAAAAAGAATAAATTATTTCTACACAACATGTAATTTATTTTCTCGTTTCAATATTATATATTTTAAAACACATTAGTTAAAATAAAAATTTCTCCATAAACTTATTATAGGTTCAATTGATTGTCACGAATTATTTTATTTAATCCGCTTTAAAATTAACGCTCTTAATACAAGAGATCCTAAACCTATTTATCCTTATTTTTCAAATAAAAATTATATATTAAACTCCCCTGCTAACCTTTTTATGACTGCAGGTAATATATATGTTTTTGATTATATTTAATTTATTTATCTTTGTTTTCTATTATTATATTAATTTTATTTAATAATATTTATATAATATATATGTTGATTAACTTTTATATTTAATAATCTAATTACCTTTATTCTATATTTATATATAAATTTTTTTTCTTTCTTTTTCTCATTATATACCTTATTTTTAAAAAGAAATAATAAATTTTTTGTATTATGTCTATTATACTGCACACACAATAATTGTAATATTATGTTTTAGGACTAATGTTTGTATAATATATAAATAAATAAATAATTGATTTTTACATCTAGCAACTATATTTATAATAATATTATAATACAATTGTGTATAATAATAATTTTATTATAATACTAATCTATAATACTTTATATCAATAATTTTTTTGCTTAAGTTCCCTTATTATTATTTTATTATGAGTCATGTATTTAAATCCATAATATTTAAGTTAAATTTTAATAAAACGAAATTTAAGTACATTTATTTACACACAATTAATTTATCTTTAAAAAAGCCCTTTAGGATGAGCACTGTATTGTTATATAAAGAATGTAATCTATTAAATTTAACTCAATTATATGCACGACATATTATATTAACGAATATGTTTTTCTTGGATATTCAAAAATTTAAATTCTAACATAACCATTGTACAAGAGTGAAACAAACCACAATGTATTTAATTCCTTTGTGTATAACGGAATTTGGGAAAAGAAACCCCTTGAATGCTGGAATTAAGATGGCAATGGAATTGGATATTGATGTTGGTTTGTTTAAAAACTTTATATTATATAAGAAAATGATAAATGAAAAAATTAAATTATTGACATGGATAATTTCTATTATATCTGTATTCCAGTAAAATTATACATTTATTCTGTAATTCTAATATATTTAAAATTTATATTTATGATATTAAGCTTTTATACACTAGATCAACTATGATAAACTGTGTTAAATTAACTATAATTTAATTATTTTAGTGAATGTACGAGATATTTATAAGAACCTTGTCTTCACAACAAGCTTAGCTTACGGAGACAATCATTATGTATAATATGTATATAATATATATATCATTATGTATTATAATATGTATAAATTTACATACATGTATACATCTGTATTTAAATGAAAATAAATAATAAAATAATAATAATATTTACAACTAGTGATGGGCATAATCGAGATATTTCGATTATGAAAATAATCTCGATTATATTATAATCGAATGATTCTTTTTAATTCTAATGATATCTCGTTTATTTTGAAAACAATGAATTCTTGATCTCAAAATAGTAAAAATGTTAATAATCGAATAAAAATTATTTGGAATGAATGAATGATGTACATGAAACGAGGGAATTTAACTATTATAAATGATCGAGTGATATCTCGATTATTAATATTTCATTTAGAAATTTCGAGTGATAACTCGATTATTAATAATATTTCATTTGGAAATTTCGAATGATTATTTCGAGTGATATCTCGATTATGAAAATGTCTCGATTACTAATCATTCGATTATGCCCATCACTATTTACAACAATGTGACATTGTGAAACTATATAGTAAGTATTTAAATATTATAATAGTTTCGTCGCTTACCTCAGAATATTAAGCACTCATAAATATATTGTCATGTAAACAAGCGTGATCGCAGAGTGTGAAAAATAATAACGTGCGTGCGTATTGTATGTATGTTGGAGAATTTTCGAAATAAAAATACCGTTAAATAACGTTTTTATCGGATCCCAGTGCATTTATTGTCATTATGGTTGGACGACGTTCCAAAAGATCGCACCACTAATACACTCTTCGAGAATTCATTGTATGCGACGCGTATAATTATAATAACCAACTGTATGTTAACAACGAAAAAAAAAAAAATGGTTTTATCAGGTTTATGAAGTTGGTAACAAAAAAGGAAAAACAAAACGAAATCCATACGGCGGCCATTTTAGTAACGAGACGTTATTGACGGGTAACACTGTAATCAATTTTGGTCGTTTTTTACTGCTATTTTAATTACTACTAACTACTGCTATGAGCAATAACATTAATTTCATTATTATAGTTAATATTTTGTCAGCTTGTATTTATTTATAGTTAATTCTGAATAGTAAATATTTTAATTAAAAAAATTATTTTTTATATTATTTGTAATTAACAACAATAAGTACTCAGACATTCTGTAATACATTTTTTCGCCAATATTTAATAATAAAATTGCTTATAAACAAATTATAACTTTATTATAATTGTACATCTACTTGATTTTTTTTTGTTTTCGTGGAGGAAATGGGTTGTCAGTCAACAAAAAATAAATGTACGGGTCGTTATTGTAACAAGATTGGTAACACCTTATTCTAACCTCATTGTCCTTTGTCTTTTCTAGAGATTTCTGTTTTCACATGTTTTTTACACTTCACTTCATATTTTGTTCAGGTTTGGATTGGATCAAATTCGTTGTCATTGTTTTTCGTTTCTAAACTCTTGCTCTCTTGTTGTTTTGCAGCCATTTGCGTTATTTGCAAATATTATTCGTTTCCTGCTCTGCTGTGTTGTTAGCGGTGTTCAACTATTGCCCGTATTCGTGTTATTGATTTGTCTCGACTGACAATGGCCTCTAATAAAGTAAGTATTTTATAAGTAATTATTCAAATCAAGCCTCGCTCACGTGGGAATCTACGTGTTGATCCCAGGATATTTATTTAATTGCTTCAAAAATACAACGAGTTGGGTTCGCGGTGTACTTAAATATTATAATACTCGAATTGGGTTCACGGTGTGTAACAACCAACAAGATGATACTCGAATTGGGTACGCGGTAATATTTTATCACGGATTTTTCATTTCATTTCATTTCTGGCCGTCGTACTGTGTCTTGCTGTTAGAATAACAAGTTAGATGCCGATGTTTGAGCAGACCGGCATGACGTGTCAAGGCTAGTAATGTCTATCTAATATCTCGTGTCCACACAATATATTATGCATTTGTAGTTTTTCGAAGTGTTAGAATGTCTTCGAATTTATTACCTAATTTACTTATATTTAATATTAATATTTTAAGTAGGCACCTATGGAATATAGGTACGCTTCAATCAGAATATGTGACATATATATATATATATATATATATATTTTATTTATAACTTATTTTATACGCAGTTAAGGTTTAAGGAATACAATTTTGGGGATGGGTGTACAAATATTGTACTTGCACCCCTGCCAAAAATGTCTGGCCACGCCAATGGGTACGCGGTTATCCGGTCAAACGTCCGGTAAACTAACCTACGCTTATATATTATAATAATATTATATACCCGTATTATATAGATATGTGATATTTTTACACGATATAAAGTACCTATACTTTTGCGATTGCCGATTTTCAAACCGAAATGTTCCCAGGTTTCACTATAAGCAGAGTTTTATTTTTCATTTGCGGAGCAAAGCGGGTCGACCAAACGCCTAGTAAACTAATCCACGCTTATTTAGGTATAGGTATGAGGCGTTACTCAGCAAATTCGCTATCTCCAAGTGCAGTCATTTTTAGCGAGAGTCTAAAAACGAATTTACCCATATTTTTGATTAGAAAATTAAACTGAATAGATGAAGGGCTAAAACAAACAATAATTATATAATAAAAATTAAACCAATTTTTATGGCAATTAATGAGTTATTTAAGGTAATTTTAGTTTAAATTGTTTCCATTAGGTACCTAACTTGGCTATTAACTTAATCATTTTTAATAAATGAATTAATTTTTTATCTGAGAAGTTAAGTTGATTTAGGTATTCTGTATTCAATTTTATTTAATTGCATTTCAATCTGTTTTCGATTCTGAGCATAGTGAAAAGGCTTATGGTTTTACAATCATTTTTTTTTTAAATTTTACAATTTTTTGTATTAAAATAATTGTTCAAAAGTTTTGATCAGTACCTCTATGGATCCAAAATCACACCCAGATGGTAGTGATAGTATTTACGAAGGGAAATTTTCATCAACTTAAAATTTGTCACGAAAACATAAATTTCAATTGTTTTTTGTTAGTTACTACCTATGTAATAAAATATTTAATTCTTGATATTAAGACTTGAAAATTTAATATAATTTCACTGATATATATAATTGACATAAAAAAATTTCAAAGTCTACTTTTTTTCTATAAATTGTTTGAAGTTAAAATTCTAACGAAAGTTGTTAATTTTACCTAAAATTTTACATTTTCATGTACATAAAAAAAAAAAAATTAGTTTGATCAATTTTTTTTGAAACTTAGTAGAGAATTTTATTGCGAATATTTTGGTGTAATAAAGTTTTGAGCGAATAAAGAATTAAACATTTTACAAGGCTTTTTTTGAAAAAAAAAATTGAGAAATTACAGATAAATATTATAAAATATTTGTTTTATGTACAATCAAGAAGGTTTATGTTTTATTGCCATGTATTGATGCTGAATACGATGGTGTAAATTAAAAACATGCATCAATAGTTTTCTAATTATTTTATTCTGTTTTGCAAATTCAATATTTTCGGTTATTATATTAAATACTTACTATTTCAATGGTTTTTAATGCCATTATTGTGGCTTAGTGGTTAAGGCATCAGTATTAGAATGCGACAGTATCTGATTCGAATCTTACCTGATAAACTAAATACTTTGCACTTTTTTCACCCATGACTGACCAGAGGTGCAATGATAAACATTAGTACAAAATATGTTATAGTGCATAAATGTTGATTTATGATAATTAGGGCCATTTTATTTTATTTAATTTTATTATACCTAGTGTTTATATTCTATTTTAATTTAAAATTATTTATGGAGTATACATTAGATGAATGTGAATTTATGAAAATCGATTTTCATTTTTCGTTAATGTTGCATGTAACAAAATAATTTTTATAGTTCAACATTTAAATTGAATTCTTTGAAACTAATTATTATTATTGTGTATAGTATATATATGCTATATTATAGTTGAAACTTTGTTCACAATCGTTTTCTTGTAGAAATGATTTTTTCAAAATTCAATACACCTATCTATAGTATCCCACTCGATATGCAAAGTACACACTTTTTTCATTATAGTAACCATAGAAATCGTAATTATGATAATCACAGTTCCGATGGTAACATTGTAACTGGGGTAACCATAGAAACCATGGAATTGTGGTTATCTTAATAATCATAACCATGGCAACTGTGGAAATTGTGGTAACTATAATAATCATAGTTACTATGGTAACCATAGCAACCATAGTGCTCATAGTAATATAGTAATTGTTGTGTGGTTATTATATTATCACTAAATCTCAGCTCTGAATTGTTTTATTGAAGAAATGATTTATCGTTTCTTTAAAATTTAATACACCCACCAAGTATATCACACACGAAAAGTGAAGTTTGTCTATGGTAAAAAGTCTGTCTGGCTTTTTTTACTATATATTTTATGTAAAGTAAAAATTTAAAATAATGTAATTTATTCTAAGCTCATATCTGTATAACATTGTCATTGATAAAACAATTTACATTCTTTGATGTTATCAGGTTGAACCATCAGATTTTGTCAATTTAAGAGTTTTAAATCAAGTCAACGCAATCGTGCACTTTAAAATAAAAAAATATGCTCCTATGAGGAAGTTAATTCAATCATATTGTGACAGACTTGTGAGTATAATCCATAAATATTTTTATTTATTTTTTAAATTGTTGATTTTTGAAAATTTTGTCATTTTTTATTAATTGATTAATATTTTTTACTAGCTGTTATATCTATTTATCTAGCTTTGTGTTGGATTATTCTCCAATATTAGTAAAAATTACTCTTAAAAATTATTGAACACTATTTTAACTTCTTATTAGTCTGCCAGTGGTAAAGTTATAGATATCCTTCTTTTCTTAGAACTTAACAATTTTAATTGCATAGTCTTGTTTTCCTATTATTTTATTTTTCTGTCTACAACTTTTTATATAGAAATACTTGTCCAAAAGTTACGATCAATAACTTTTTGAAACCGGATTTGCCTCTAGATTGTACTTTAGAGAGGTTATTTTTTGAATTTCTCAATTCTTCAATTATTTTTTTTTTTGGAAAAAACTATCCAAAATTTGAAAAAAATGACTCTGAAACCATCATTTTTTGATCCGAATTTTATGAAAATTTAAACATAGATAGAAAATCCTATAAAAAAGATTTTGGCGCAAGAAAATTTTGAAAATGTGAAAAAAAATTTTCTTTTTTTTTTCTTATATTATTAACTTTCTTTGTTCAGAATCATTTTACTGAAGAAATGATTTATCGTTTCTTTAAAATTTAATACGCCCGTCAAGAGAATACCATCCGTTGTGCGAAGTACACCCATCGTGCAAAGTATGTTTGGCTTTTTTAAATTTTCTTATAGCAAAATGTTTTTTATATTATTGTCTATCTATGTTTAAATTTTCATAAAGTTCGGATCAAAAAATGATGGTTTCCAAGTCTTTTTTTGTCAAATTTTAGGTAGTTTATTCAAAAAAAAAATTGAAGAATTGAGAAATTTAAAAAATGACCTGTCTAAAGTATCAACTAGAGGCAAATCCGGTTTCAAAAAGTTACTGATCGAAACTTTTGAATAAGTATATCAATACGTAGAAATGTTTACAGAAAAAAAAATAGTAATAATAAACATCATTGTGAAAACACTAGCTTCACTTAGTTCAGAATCTAAAATTAAGTAATTTAAAATCAATTGTTATTTTAATATTCAATTATTTTATTGTACTAGAATTTTTCAGTTAGGTTAGTGCAGTGAACAAATAATTACATTTGCTCAGATATTGATTAAAGTTAAACTCATTTTAAATATTTTTGTAATTTTTATATATACTGTTTTGCAGAGCTTGCAGTTGTCTGGAGTAAGATTTAAATTTGATGGAATTAATATCAATGAAAATGACACACCTGCTTCATTGAACTTAGAAGATGGGGACACTATTGAAGTCTGGCAACCACAAATTGGTGGTTATTTTATGAATGACAATTGTGTCTATTAATACATTTTTTATTTAATGTTAAAAATTAATAAAAGTACACAATGACTTATTTCTGAAAGTTTTTATTTCATAAAATTTTGATGTTTGTAATGTAGACCTGAAAATTTAATACAATCATACTTATTCGTTTTACCAACAGTACTGAGAAAAAGCTCAAGAATTGTTAGTCAAGTTTTTTTTTCATAACTGTTTAAGTTCGTATTTTGATAGAATTCATTAGTTTTACATAAAAAAATTGCATATAAAAAATAATTGGTTCGAACGATCTTTACAAAACTTGGTACCTATGTAGATAGAAAATGACGTCATGCTGAATATTTTGTGAAAGAAAATTTTTGTAGACATATAGTTCAAAATTTTACGAGGTGCTGATTGGAAAAAAAAACGGAAAAAGTACAGAAATATTAAGTGGAAATAGGTACGGTAATAAATATTATCATGAAATCAATTTTAGTTATTTAGTTTATAACTTCCGAAATACTAAAAATAGAAACTTTCAGTTTTCACTAACTGCTAATGATAGTCACAAGCTTACCTCTTAACATTTTCAAAAATTTCTGACCAATTTTGATTCAACATTATTAAAAGAAATTTGTTAAATAAAACCTAGTCAACAATTATTTGTATTGTATATTATTATTATCTTTATTGACGGAAAAAAATCCATTTACAAAACAATATATATATATATATATATAAATGTGTAGTGACACAGATACAATAAAATTTGGTACAAATAATATAAAATTTACATTCAATTAATATAATAAAGTACATAATGTGGTAAATAATTTTACAGCTTATAACTAATTATTAACTAAAATTTATATCCATAGTGTTTCCTATAGTCATCAGTATATTCGCGGGTGATGATTTCAAGTATGTTTTGTAAACATTAATTAAAAATTTTTTTCTGATTTCTAGTGGATTTAGTATTGATTCTAAAATTTAATTGCTTTAGTAAATAAGGGCAATCTATAGAGTTATTTAATAGTTTCAATAAAAATGAATAATGGAGGTTACTTCTCCTTGTATTTAACGATTTTATATTGAAATAAGATAATACTCCATTATAATCTAAATGTCGTGGACGTTCGACTTTAAATTTATATGCTAAAAAACGAAGAAAATGATTCTGAACAGCTTCGATGTTATAATTTACCCCTATATTATTTGAAGACCATATAAGGGATGCATATTCTAAATGAGATCTGACAAATGCAAAATATTTATTTTAAATTTTTTTAATACTTTCAAATGTATCTAAATTATTAAAATTCATACAAGTTCGTGTAATGAAACCTAGATTTTGCAATGCTTTGTTGGTTATTTTATCAATGTGTTCATTAAAACACAGTTTAGAATCAAACGTAGTACCTAAGTCGG
>JAIPRM010014190.1:0-10916 GCA_025469315.1 Stegophylla sp. TES_Ste_2020
AGCATTTTAATAAAAAAAAATAATAATAAACACACAATGAAAGATAAAATAAAAAATAAATAACATTTCGTTATAATTTCTATCGCGATAACCATGAAGGCCAAGCTGATGACTCCACTTTATCTATATGTTTTGACTACATGCAAAACCTTCAACTTCCTCATATACCCGTCCAAGAAACATTTTACTTGAGGCAACTGAGCGTTTATGTTTTTTGTATTCATGACATTAAGAAAAATAAGGCTAAACTTTATGTCTACCATGAAGGGCAAGCGAAAAAAGGGCCAGATGAGGTTTGCTCTTTTCTTTCTGATTTTTTATCCGATGTTCCTGACTCCGTGAAAAATCTGCACGTATACTCAGATAACTGTGGAGGGCAAAACAAAAACCACACACTTATGAGGTACCTCTTATCCTTAACAGATTCGGGTAGATTTGAAAATATAACATATTTTTTCCCTATGAAGGGCCACTCTTTTCTTCCTTGTGACCGAGATTTCAGCACAATGAAGAAAAGTTTTAAAAAAAAAGATTGTATCTATTCAATTACTGAGATTAATGAGATCATAGTGAACAGTAGCAATTCAAGAAAATTTGAGGTTAAAGAAATAAATGGACTAGATATCATTGACTTCAAAACCTGGTGGCCTATATTTTATAAAAAAAAATGCTGTGTCTAACGAAACAAATTCAAAAAGTATCCATAGAAACGAAAAAACTACTTTTACAATATCAAAATTCCATCAATTCGACTTTACAAAGAATAAGAAAGGTGAAATCAAAGCACAGCCATTCATACATGGACTTCAAGTTCAGACATTCCAGCTCGGACAACCAGGTAAAATGCAAGTATCTCAACCTACAAAAAAGTAATATCCTACAGGTAAAATTTCGATTAAAAAAGCAAAACTAGATGATTTGAAGAAACTACAGAAATTTATTCCCGACGACTTTCAGTCTTTTTACGCTGAAGTAATGCTGTGGCCCACAACAGAAATTGAAGATAACGATAGTGAATGAGTATAACGTTTGCCGCTTATAATATTTTTATGAATTTAATAATATTTTAAACTCATGATTTAAATTTTTTATTTGTATCTTTTGGAGCATAGATTGACTGTCTTTGTTATAAATCAAATATTTAGTGTAATAAAATTTCAAAAACCATGATTTTTCTTGAGGTTTTTAAAAATTTACCTAAAACAATACCTACATTTTCAGCAAAAAGGGCATCAGTCCAAAACTTTGAACTTCAACTTAGCTTAAAAAAATAATAGGCTTTCATAAAATATTTAAAAGAAATTATATAACTACCTCATATGCATCTTAAAATATATGCAATTTTAATTTTTATTTTCGTGACTATTGGGAAAACAATATTTCTCACTTCCTGAAAAGTTTGGTTTTTTGGACTTACGCTTCTTTTGCAGAAACCGATTCAATTAGGGTACGTAAAGGGTCGCATCAGCAATCCAAGGGTACACATACCACCTATAATCTTAATGTTTACAGTGAATTATGGTTTGTGAAATAGGCGTAAGGCTGCTGGTTGATTGAAAATAATAAGCAATTCGGTCATGGATTTATCACGGACCAGCGTTCGATATGAAATTTATGACTCAAGCAGAGTACGTAGAGGGTCGTATCAGCTATCCAAGGGTACCCATACCACCTAGAATTGTAATGTATACAGTGAATTATGGTTTGTGAAACAGGCGTAAGGCTGCTCGTTGATCGAAAAGAAAAAGCAATTTGGTCATGGACTTATCAGGGACTAGCCTTCGATATGAAATTTATGACACAATCACGGTACGTAGAGGGTCTTATTAGCTACAAACTACCTATTTTCGTAATTTTTTCAGTGAGTTATTATTTGTAAAATGCATGCATTATTTGCCGGGTGGTTCAAAATAATAAGCAATTCGGTCATGGACTTATCACGGACCAGCGTTCGATATGATATTTATGACACAATAAGGGTACGTAAAGTATTGCATCAGCTTTCCAAGGATACCCATACCACCTATAATCTTAATGTTTACAGTGAATTATGGTTTGCGAAATAGGCGTAAGGCTGCTGTTTGATTGAAAAAAAAGCAATTCAATCATTGACATATCACAGGACAGCAATCAATTTGTAATTTATGAAACAAGCAGGGTATGTAGAATGTCTCATCAGCTTACCAAGGGTTCCCAAACTACCCATAATGGTAATGTTTTTAGTGAGTTATAATTTGTTAAATTCATGCAACATTTGCCGGGTGGTACAATATAATAAGCAATTCGGTCATGGTTTTATCACGGACCAGCGTTCGATATGATATTTATGACAAAATAAGGGTACGTAAAGGGTCACATATGCTATCCAAGTGTACCCATTCCACCTATAATTGTAATGTTTACAGTGAATTATGGTTTGTGAAATAGGCGTATGGCTGCTGTTTGATTGAAAGAAATAAGAATTCGTTCATGGACTTATCACGGACCAGCGTTCGATATATTACTTATGACACAATGTGGGTACGTTGAGGGTCTTTTTAGCTTCAAACTACCTATCTTCGTAATTTTTTTAGTGAGTTATAATTTGTTAAATGCATGCAGCATTTGCCGGGTGGTTCAAAATAATAAGCAAATCGGTCACGGACTTATCACGGACCAGCGTTCGATATGATAATTATGACACAATCAGGATACGTAGAGGGCCAGATCAGCTATCCATGGGTACCATTACTATCCATAATCGTAATTTTTTCAGTGAATTATGTATTGCGAAATAGGCGTAAGGCTACTGGTTGATTGAAAAAAATAAGCAATTCGGACGTGGACATACAAAGAACTAGTGTTCGATATATTATTTATGACACAATCAGGGTACGTAGAGGGTCACATCAGCTATCCAAGGGTACCCATACCACCCAAAATCGTAATGTTTACAGTGAATTATGGTTTGTGAAATAGGCGTAAGGCTGCTGGTTGATTGAAAATAATAAGCAATTCTGTCATGGACTTATCACATACCAGCGTTCGATATATTACTTATGACAAAATCTAGGTACGTAGAGGGTCGCATCAGCTATCCAAGGGCATCCATACCACCTATAATCATAATGTAAACAATGAATTATTGTTTGTGAAATAGACGTAGGGCTGTTGTTTGATTGAAAAAAAAAAGCATTTCAGTCATTGACTTATCACGGCCAGCGATCGATTTGTCATTTATGAAACAAGCAGGGTATGTAGAATGTCTCATCAACATACCAAGGGTTCCCAAGCTACCTATTATGGTAAAGTTTTCAGTGAGTAATTATTTGTTAAATGCATGCAGCATTTGCCTGGTGGTTCAAAATAATAAGCAATCAGGTCATGGACATATCAAGGAACAGCATTCGATATGATATTTATGACACAATCTGGGTACGTAGAGGGTCGCATCAGCTATCCAAGGGTACACATACCACCTATATTCGTAATGTGAACAGTGAATTATGGTTTGTGAAACAGGCGTAGGGCTGCTGGTTGATCGAAAAGAAAAAGCAATTTGGTCATGGATTTATCATGGACCAGCATTCTATATGATATTTATTACACAATCAGGGTACGTAGAGGGTCACATTAGCTTCAAAAAACCTATAATCCTAAGGTTTTCAGTGATTAATCATTTTTTAAATGCATGCAGCATTTGCCGGGTGGTTCAAAATAATAAGCAATTAAGTCATGGACTTATAACGAACCAGCGTTCGATATGATATTTATGACTCAAAAAGGGTACGTAGAGGGTCGTATCAGCTATCCAAGGGTACCCATACCACCTAGAATAGTAATGTATACAGTGAATTATGGTTTGTGAAACATGCGTACGGCTGCTGGTTGATCGATAAGTAAAAGCAATTTGGTCATGGACTTTTCAGGAACTAGCCTTCGATATGAAATTTATGACACAATCATGGTACTTAGAGGGTCTTATTAGCTTCAAACTACCTATCTTCGTAATTTTTTCAGTGAGTTATTATTTGTTAAATGCATGCAGCATTTGCCGAGTAGTTCAAAATCATAAGCAATTCGGTCATGGACTTATCACGGACCAGCGTTCGATATGATATTTATGACACAATCAGGGTACGCAGAAGGCCGCATCAGCTATCCATGGGTACCATTACTATCCATAATCGTAACTTTTTCAGTGAATTATGTTTAGTGAAATAGGCGTAAGGCTACTGGTTGATTGAAAAAAATAAGCAATTCGGTCATGGACATATCACGAACTAGCGTTCGATATATTATTTATAACACAATCAGGGTACGTAAAGGGTCGCATCAGCTATCCAAGGGTAACCATATCACCTATAATCTTAATGTTTACAGTGAATTATGGTTTGTGAAATAGGCGTAGAGCTGCTGGTTGATTAAAATGAAAAAGCAGTTTTGTCATTGACTTATCACGGCCAGCGATCGATTTGTTATTTATGAAACAAGCAGGATATGTTGAATGTCTCATCACCATACCAAGGGTTCCCAAACTACCTATAATGGTAAAGTTTTCAATGAGTAATTATTTGATAAATGCATGCAGCATTTTCCTGGTGGTTCAAAATAATAAGCAATTAGGTCATAGACTTATCAAGGAACAGCATTTGATATGATATTTATGACATAATCAGTGTACGTAGAGGGCCGCATCAGCTATCCAAGGGTACCCATTCCACCTATATTTGTAATGATTACACTGAATTACACTTTGTGAAATAGGCGTAAGGCAGCTGGTTGATTGAAATAATAAGCAATCCGGTCATGGACTAATCACGGACCAGCTTTCGATATATTACTTATGACACAATCTAGGTACGTAGAGGGTCGCATCAGCTATCTAAGGGTACCCATACCACCTATATTCGTAATGTTAACAGTGAATTATGGTTTGTGAAACAGGCGTACGTCTGCTGGTTGATCAAAAAGAAAAAGCAATTTGGTCATGGACTTATCAGGGACTAGCCTTCGATATGAAATTTATGACACAATCAGGGTAAGTAGAGGGTCTTATTAGCTTCAAACCATCTATCTTCGTAATTTTTTCAGTGAGTTATTATTTGTTAAATGCATGCAACATTTGCCGGGTGGTTCAATTTAATAAGCAATTCGGTCATGGACTTTTCAGGGACTAGCCTTCGATATGAAATTTATGACAAAATCATGGTACGTAGAGGGTCTTATTAGCTTCAAACTACCTATCTTCGTAATTTTTTCAGTGAGTTATTATTTGTTAAATGCATGCAGCATTTGCCGGGTAGTTCAAAATCATAAGCGATTCGGTCATGGACTCATCACGGACCAGCGTTCGATATGATATTTATGACACAATCAGGGTACGTAGAAGGCCGCATCAGCTATCCATGGGTACCATTACTATCCTTAATCGTAACTTTTTCAATGAATTATGTTTAGTGAAATAGGCGTAAGGCTACTGGTTGATTGAAAAAAATAAGCTATTCGGTCATGGACATATCACGAACTAGCGTTCGATATATTTTTTATGACACAATCAGGGTACGTAAAGGGTCGCATCAGCTATCCAAGGGTACCCATATCACCTATATTCGTAATGTTTACACTGAATTACACTTTGTGAAATAGGCGTAAGGCTACTGGTTGATTGAAAATAAAAAGCAATTTGGTCATGGACTTATCAGGGACTAGCCTTCGATATGAAATTTATGACACAATTATGGTACGTAGAGGGTCGCATCAGCTATCCAAGTGTACCCATTCCACCTATAATTGTAATGTTCACAGTGAATTATGTTTTGTGAAATAGGCGTAAGGCTGTTGTTTGATTGAAAAAAAAAGCAATTCGGTCATGGACATATCACGAACTAGCGTTCGATTTATTATTTATAACACAATCAGGGTAAGTAAAGGGTCACATCAGCTATCCAAGGGTACCGATACCACCTATAATCTTAATATTTACAGTGAATTATGGTTTGTGAAATAGGCGTAAGGCTGCTGCTTGATTGAAAAAAAAAAGCATTTCAGTCATTGATTTATCACGGGACAGCAATCAATTTGTAATTTATGAAACAAGCAGGGTATGTAGAATATCTCACCAGCTTACCAAGTGTTCCCAAACTACGCATAATGGTAAAGTTTTCAGTGAGTTATTATTTGTTATATGCATGCAGCATTTGCCGGGTAGTTCAAAATAATAAGCATTTCGGTCATGGACATATCATGGACCAGCGTTCGATATGATATTTATGATTCAATCAGGGTACGTAGAGGGTCGTATCAGCTATCCGAGTGTATCCATTCCACCTATAATCTTAATGTTTACAGTGAATTATGATTTGTGAAATAGGCGTAAGGCTGCTGTTTGATTGAAAATAAAAGCAATTCAGTCATCATTCAGTCATCTCATCAGCTTACCAAGGGTTCCCAAACTACCCATAATGGAAATGTTTTCAGTGAGTAATTATTTGTTAAATGCATGCACCATTTGCCGGGTGGTTCAATATAATAAGCAATTCGGTCATGGACATATCACGAACGACACGAACTAGCGTTCGATATATTATTTATGACAATATCAGGGTACGTAAAGGGTCACATAAACTATCCAAATGGTCCCATTCCACCTATAAATTTAATGTTTACAATGATTTATGGTTTGTGAAATAAGCGTAAGGCTGCTGTTTAATTGAAAAAAAATAAGCAATTCGGTCATGGCCATATCACGAACTAGCGTTCGATCTATTATTTATGACACAATCAGGGTACGTAAAGGGTCGCATCAGCTATCCAAGGGTACCCATACCACCTTTAATCTTAATGTTTACAGTGAATTATGGTTTGTGAAATAGGCGTAAGGCTGCTGGTCTTTTGAAAATAATAAGCAATTCAGTCATGGACTTATCACGGACCAGCGTTCGATATAATATTTATGATTCAATCAGGGTACGTAGAGGGTCGTATCAGCTATCAAAGGGTACCCATACCACCTATAATCTTAATGTTTACCGTGAATTATGGTTTGTGAAATAGGCGTAAGGCTGCTGGTTGATAGAATATAAAAAGCATTTCGGTCATTGACTTAACACGGGCCAGCGTTCAATTTGTTATTTTTGAAACATGCTGGATACGTAGAGAGGCTCATTTGTTTTCCATTGGTACCCTCACTACCCATAATTGTAATGTTTTTAGTGTGTAATTATTTCTTAAATGCATGCAGCATTTGCCGGGTGGTTATAATAAGCAATTCGGTTATGGACTTATCATGGACCAGCGTTCGATATAATATTTATGACTCAAACAGGCCACGTAGACGGTCGTATCAGCTATCCAAGGGTACCCATACCACCAATAATCTTAATGTTTACTGTGAATTATGGTTTGTGAAATAGGCGTAAGGCTGCTGGTTGATAGAAAATAAAATGCATTTCGTTCATTGGTTTAATACGGGCCACCGTTCAATTTGTTATTTTTGAAACATTCTGGATACGTAGAGAGGCTCATTTGTTTTCCATTGGTACCCTCACTACCCATAATTGTAATGTTTTTTGTGTGTAATTATTTCTTATATGCATGCAGCATTTGCCGGGTAGTTCAAAATATTAAGCATTTCGGTCATGGACATATCATGGACCAGCGTTCGATATAATATTTATGATTCAATCAGGGTACGTAGAGGGTCGTATCAGCTATCCAAGGGTACCCATACCACCTATAATCTTAATGTTTACTGTGAATTATGGTTTGTGAAATAGGCGTAAGGCTGCTGGTTGATAGAAAATAAAAAGAATTTCGGTCATTGACTTAACACGGGCCACCGTTCAATTTGTTATTTTTGAAACATGCTGGATACGTGGAGAGGCTCATTTGTTTTCCATGGGTACCCAAACTACCTATATTCGTAATGTTTTCAGTGAGTTATTATTTGTTAAATGCATGCAGCATTTGCCGGGTAGTTCAAAATCATAAGCGATTCGGTCATGGACTTATCACGGAACAGCGTTCGATATGATATTTATGACACAATCAGGGTACGTAGAAGGCCGCATCAGCTATCCATGGGTACCCATACCACCTATAATCTTAATGTTTACAGTGAATTATGATTTGTGAAATAGGCGTAAGGCTGCTGTTTGATTGAAAATAATAAGCAATCCGGTCATTGACTTATCACGGACCAGCGTTCGATATATTACTTATGACACAATCTGGGTACGTAAAGGGTCGCATCAGTTATACAAGGGTACCCATACCATCTATAATCCTAATTTAAACAATGAATTATGGTTTGTGAAACAGGCGTAAGGCTGCTGGTTGATCGAAAATAAAAAGCAATTTGGTCATTGACTTTTCAGGGACTAGCCTTCGATATGAAATTTATGACACAATCATGGTACGTAGAGGGTCTTATTAGCTTCAAAATACCTATCTTCGTAATTTTTTCAGTGAGTTATTATTTGTTAAATGCATGTAGCATTTGCCGGGTAGTTCAAAATCATAAGCGATTCGGTCATGGACTTATCACGGACCAGCGTTCGATATGATATTTATGAAACAATCAGGGTACGTAGAAGGCCGCATCAGCTATCCATGGGTACCATTACTATCCATAATCGTAACTTTTTCAATGAATTATATTTAGTGAAATAGGCGTAAGGCTACTGGTTGATTGAAAAAAATAAGCTATTCGGTCATGGACATATCACGAACTAGCGTTCGGTATATTATTTATGACACAATCTGGGTACGTAGAGGGTCGCATCAGCTATCCAAGGGTAACCATATCACCTATAATCTTAATGTTTACAGTAAATTATGGTTTGTGCAATAGGCGTAAGGCTGCTGGTTGATTGAAAAGAAAAAGCAATTTGATCATTGACTTATCACGGCCAGCGATCGATTTGTTATTCATGAAACAAGCAGGGTGTGTAGAATGTCTCATCACCAAACCAAGGGTTCCCAAACTACCTATAATGGTAAAGTTTTTAGTGAGTAATTATTTGTTATATGCATGCAGCATTTGCCTGGTGGTTCAAAATAATAAACAATTAGGTCCTGGACTTATCAAGGAGCAGAATTTGATATGATATTTATGACACAATCAGTGTACGTAGAGGTCCGCATCAGCTATCCAAGGTTACCCATTCCACCTATATTCGTAATGTTTACACTGAATTACACTTTGTGAAATAGGCGTAAGGCTGCTGGTTGATTGAAAATAATAAGCAATCCGGTCATTGACTTATCACGGACCAGCGTTCGATATATTACTTAAGACACAATCTGGGTACGTAGAGGGTCGCATCAGCTATCCAAGGGTACCCATACCATCTATATTCTTAATGTTTACCGTGAATTATGGTTTGTGAAATAGGCGTAAGGCTACTGGTTGATAGAATATAAAAAGCATTTCGGTCATTGACTTATCACGGGACAGCAATCAATTTGTAATTCATGAAACAAGCAGGGTATGTAGAATGTCTCATCAGTTTACCAAGGGTTCCCAAACTACCCATAATGGTAATGTTTTCAGTGAGTTATTATTTGTTAAATGCATGCACCATTTGCCGGGTGGTTCAATATAATAAGCAATTCGGTCATGGATTTATCACGGAACAGCGTTCGATATGAAATTTATGACACAATCAGGGTACGTTAAGAGTCACATAAGCTATCCAAGTGTACCCATTCCACCTATAATTGTAATGTTTACAGTGAATTATGTTTTGTGAAATTGGCGTAAGGCTGTTGTTTGATTGAAAAAAAAAAGCAATTCGGTCATGGACATATCACGAACTAGCGTTCGATATATTATTTATGACACAATCAGGGTACGTAAAGGGTCGCATCAGCTATCCAAGGGTACCCATACCACCTATAATCTTAATATTTACAGTTAATTATGGTTTGTGAAATCGGCGTAAGGCTGCTGCTTGATTGAAAAAAAAAGCATTTCAGTCATTGACTTATCACGGAACAGCAATCAATTTGTAATTTATGAAACAAGCAGGGTATGTAGAATATCTCATCAGCTTACCAAGTGTTCCCAAACTACGCATAATGGTAAAGTTTTCAGTGAGTTATTATTTGTTATATGCATGCAGCATTTGCCGGGTAGTTCAAAATAATAAGCATTTCGGTCATGGACATATCATGGACCAGCGTTCGATATAATATTTATGACTCAAGCAGGCCACGTAGACGGTCGTATCAGTTATCCAAGGGTACCCATACCACCTATCATTGTAATGTTTACTGTGAATTATGGTTTGTGAAATAGGCGTAAGGCTGCTGGTTGATAGAAAATAAAAAGCATTTCGGTCATTGACTTAACACGGGCCATCGTTCAATTTGTTATTTTTGAAACATGCTGGATACGTGGAGAGGCTCATTTGTTTTTCATGGGTACCCAAACTACCTATATTCATAATGTTTTCAGTGAGTTATTATTTGTTAAATGCATGCAGCATTTGCCGGGTGGTTCAAAATAATAAGAAATTCGGTCATGGACTTATCACGGATCAACGTTCGATGTAATATTTATGACACAATCAGGGTACATCAAGTGTTGCATCAGCTATCCAAGGGTATCCATACCACCTATAATCTTAATGTTTACAGTGAATTATGGTTTGTGAAATAGGCGAAAGGCTGCTGTTTGATTGAAAATAAAAGCAATTCAGTCATTGACTTATCATGGGCAGGAATCAATTTGTAAGTTATGAAGTCAACAGGGTATGTTGAATGTCTCATCAGCTTATCAAGGGTTCCCAAACTACCTATAATGGTAAAGTTTTCAGTGAGTTATTATTTGTTAAATGCATGCAGCATTTGCCGGGTGGTTCAATATAATAAGCAATTCGGTTATGGACTTATCACGGACCAGTGTTCGATATGATATTTATGACACAATG
>JAIPRM010014191.1:0-10916 GCA_025469315.1 Stegophylla sp. TES_Ste_2020
TGAGAAATTCAAAAAATGACCTCTTTAAAGTACAATCTAGAGGCAAATCCGGTTTCAAAAAGTTATTGATCGAAACTTTTGGACAAGTATTTCTATACGAAAAGTTGTACACAGAAAAAAAATAAAAATAAACATCAATGTAAAAACACTAGCTTCTTCACTTCATTCAGAATCTAAAATAATATTTAAAAGTGTTTAAAACATTGTTGTAAACAAATGAAACTTTTTTTTTTACAACCCTGTCATTTCACAAAACACGAAATAATATGCACGTGGCTTGATTTTCATATTAATTATAACAAATACACTCACGTTATTACGATTATTTTTTTTTTTTATTTTCCCGTATTAGGAACACTACAAAATCGCATTATAATTTCTAATCTGAAAAAAAAAATAACGTATTTTAAAATTAAACTCAGAAAAGTCCAATGTCTTGCGGTCACGTATACTTTTAAACAGTAAAATCGACTGTTTCGGAATCCTTAATTTAATTTCTTTTATTGTTTCCAAGGATGTTTTTTTTTAACATCATTCTATCGGATTCTATTCTATGTCAACGTACCTTAAAACTACACGCGTCAATAAATACGAAAATAAAAGCAAAAAAAGCAATAACAAAACAAACAGTTCTTAAAAACATCAGATGGTTTTCGGTTTTTAATTATTAGAATACGGATTTTTAATCAATAAAAATCTAAAAAGAAACAATACAAAAAAAGTAATAAAGTTCAACAAATCTTTCGAAAAAGCTTTAAAAAATAATTAAAAATGAGATTTTTGATCAAATATATATATATAAAGCAACCCGTTATTATTCTTCCACAGTTTATCTGCAAATTAAATTTATTCTTTTTAAGATACCTTAGTTTATCAAAAAGAGTTAAATAATAGTTCCAAAATGGTTTACCAATATCATAGAAGTTGCATTAGACAATTGAATTTATTTTGAGATTTTCAAAAAAAAAATTTCCGAGTCTAAAGTTATCTTTCAAATACGTTTTTTTAGAACACATTTGAAAAAATTAACTTAAATACAAAAAAAAACCCTTTAAAATACCTCAAAAAGCATTAATTAAAATTCAAAAAAGCAAAATAAAACGTGCATTTTATTCTAAGTAGTATAAATCAAATTTATAGCTTTTTACATAACTTCGTTTTATAGCAATAGAAAAAAAAAAACAAATGCCTTCAAAATTCGTACTCTATTAATTATTATAAGATTTTATGAATTATATACGTTTAAAAGTAACATATTTTCATCACTCTCAGCGAAAAGGGCTATATCTAAATTTTAGCAAAAAGGTTCTAAAAAATAATTTTTTTATAAACTCCATTAACGGTTTATCCGCCAAAAATTGTATCTTTAATTAATGTTCCTTTTCGCGGGTAAAATTTAATTTAAAATATACGTTATTACGAATAACGACTTGAAATGTACAAAGGCATTTTTTCTTTTTCATTTTAAAAGAAAAATAGAGGAAGCTAACGCTATATACGGCTGGATTACCATTCTCTAGTTAATACGATGAAATTTAATTTAATTTTGTTTTTTGATTATTGTTTTATTTTAAATCTGAACTTTTTAAGAACAAAAAGACATTATGTTTTTATTTCAATATACATATTTTGTTAAATAAAATATGATATTCTGAAATTCAATTTACGTTTTCTTTATATATATATATATATATATATATATGTATATTCAAGTATTCGCATTTTTTTAATTAACTTCATGAATGTATCCCAAGTAAAAATAATTTAACTTCGTGAGTGACTGCTATAAAATAAAAAAAAAAGTATTTTCCCAGGAATAAAAGTAACTTGAGACACTGCTTTATGAAAAAATAATTTTCTCTTGGAAAAAGAAGTTACTCGAGTTACTGGTTGTCGAATCGAGACTTGACTCGTGAAAGTAATAGAAAAAAAACTAATTTAATTTCACTAAACAAATTAAGATTAATTATTAACAAAATTGAAAGTAAATAAATAAACAAAATAAAAATTCGCGTTAGGCACTTTGATTGGCAATCCTAAAAAGTTACGAAACTCGATTCAATGCTCTTTTCGCTTCAATTGTACATATTTATACCTTGATAGAGATACGTTTTTAATAACGTGCTAAAATAAAAGTTAAAGATTACATATGATTACAATTTTTCTAAATATATGAAAATATTTTAATTTATACCATGTTCATTTATAGTTTAAAAAATCAATAATTTATATGTTTAAATCATAAAATAAGACAATGTGTACTAAAAACAATGTTATTTGCAAAATTACACATTTAACAATAAATCTGTATTGCTAGGTTACTGGAAAATACATTCGAATTTCTAAAACATATTATATCGGAAACATATTTAAGTGCAGGTTTATCAATCTGACATGACTGTATTCAGTAGAAATTAAACAAGTTGACATTGCCAATATTATAATAGTTATTGTTATTAATATCATTAAAATAAAAATAATAAAAAAATAGGAATTTATTTATCTAGGTAATTTTGCATAAATGACCCAATTATTGATCTGAGAAAATGCATCGATTAAACATTTTTTTTTTTTTTTTTTAATTCATATAGGTTAAAAAAAAAAAATAGTAAATTATTATTTACCTAGATAAATCTACCCGAGATATTATGTTCAACACTAACTGGCGTTTTACACGTAAATTAGATCGTTCGACGAATTCACTTTATTGTAACAGTTTAACGTGCAGACTAGATCGTATCGTCGCGTCGACGTGCGTAGGTATAGGTACCTTATATAGTTTCGTGCGCGTGAATTGAATGCTTCTGAACAAAATGTATCCACTGAAAATTGGATCGGAATAAGAGAAACTACGCGGAATATTCAAAATCACTTAAGACGCGTCCCAACGGAAATTAAGTTTCCAACCTTAGAACGTCGTTTCGATCTCTCGAGATGCGCGCGCGTGACCTATCGGTGTTAGGCGGAACGAAAGTATACTAGTTTATACACTATTGCCACGCTATCTGGAAAACCTGGAATTATCTGGGAATTTTAAATTTGTCAGTGAAATTCAGGGAAACATGAAAAATTATTGGAAAAATATTTATAGTTTTAAATCATGGTCGTAAATCATTAACCCTGTATAGTGTATCAAACTTTATTCATTTATACAGTTATAATAAATTTTCATAAAAAAAAATTGTTATCATGTCCAATAGATAATTAATATTTTATTAGGTACTTCAACTAGAAACTAGATTGCACTTAGTTTAAATTTTCAATCCTTGGTATATGGTTAATAGAATATTTTAACTGTATTACGTCTTTGGTATTAATTCTGGGATGATATTATATATTATTTGTGATATTAATGATCACAGATATTGTATAAAATGTTTAATTATTCATTTGATATTAATTTGTTTGCTTTCTTTTGTGTTTGTGTTATAAAATTTGTTCTGCTAAAAATATTTAAAATTATTTAAAGTGGTTTATAAAATAAAAAAAATCTATATTTACTATAAACAACTATTGATAAGTCAGTAAAAAAAAAAAAAAAAACTGTAATAAATATATACATGTATCTCATAAAAAATGTTCTGGATAAAAAAAATAACTGAAAAATCAAGGAATTTTGAAACCTCAATTATGTTTGGGGTCGGATGGAATTAGGCGTTAACAAAATTTAACCATCGTTGAGGTTTTAAATTCTGTTCTATTTGGCACAGTCGTATTCACTGTATATATTTTCCAGTGTTGAGACTTATCCAGATAGCTAAATAATTATCTACATAAAAACATATTCATCTGTTACCTCATTTAGATAACTCTCGTGCCCGTTTTCTAAAAATGTATCTAGATGAATTTAAATTAAATCAATAAAATATTAAACGTCTCACGAATAATTATTATTTTTTTCAAATAAAGTTTGTTTTCAGAACACTATTCGATTGGTACATATTGTATTTTGAATTTTTTTTTTAAATTCTAAGTGGAACGAAGAAACTTGCATTTTTACAACAATGTTTATTTTTATTTTTTTTTTTTGTTTATAAACACGTTTTCTCACGGAAATCTTGTCCAAAAGTTTCGACCAATAAGAGTCTGTTTTTTTCTTATCTATAATTTGATAATTTGAAATGCACATTCATAGCAATAGAAAACTCCTATTTTTTTTAATTCATAACATCTTAAAGGTAAAATATATAATATTATACGTGACATTTGAGAGTAACGTACATTTATTATTGTTTTACAGACAATCTGAATCAGTGTTTCCCAAACTTTTTGTACGCAACGCCCTTTTTAATGTTTAAAATCTCTGACCGTCCCCCTTGAATCAAATTTTTTTTTAATTTAGTACGTTATTTTAAGTCCATATATTTTTAAAGTCAAATAAAGCTATCAGCATCAATACGATAATTCCGGTTAGATAAAAAGTAATAAATCATATAAAATATTATATATTTATTATTAAGTATGACATCTATTTATAAGAATGTAATGATAAATTAAATGTTACCCACATGTAATGCCCATTAATCGAGCTTGTAACCTCAATGCCCTCCTTGGGTGGTTCTAACGCCTCCGAGGGAGCGATATCGCCCATTTTGGGAAACACTGATCTAAATAGATTTCGACGATAATAATTAATTGCCCTTTTGGTGTACAGGAATTTAATTGCGTGTCTAAAGAGAAAAAAAGTCATTTTTTTTTTTTTTCTGTTTTGCATATTTTCAGTACACGCTGCGAAAACGTTTAGCGATTTTCTCCGTTTATTTTCAAACACCTATTAAAAATTTACAGACTGCTTTGTTGCGAAATTTACGACAGTGGCTTACGTGTTTTTTTTTTTTTTTTTTTTTTTTTACGGACGTGAAATAAAATCACAAACTACCGACGCGAACTTTTCTGGCCGTCATAATTTGCATCGTCATTTTATTATATTAAAATATAATGTGCTCGCAGTGAGATGAAAAACGTAAATCGCCGTTTTCGCGGCGGCTCGACAAAGCGTGACGTAGAGGGTTTCTCTCGACGACTTTGAAGATTTAGCGGTTTTGCCGCGCCCAAAAGGAGATGGTGAATTTAGCACGAAAACGATAAATCATTTTTTTCACTGAAACGATCCAGAACGGTGATTCGGGAAATAATATAATACAAACGCCGTCGGTTTTTTCGACAATAATACGTACGATGTACATAAATTCCGAAACATCGATCGCGTTCAAATAATCGTATCGTTTTGTCCGAAAAAATCTTTTGCCGAGTATTTTTAAAATTCGTATTGTTTTCTCCTTCTCGACTTACATCAAATTAATTGCATTCACAGAAAAAACGTACAAACGAGTTTTTAAATGAAATAAACAAAATATCAATTATTGCGATTGTCTCGTGGAGGAGACAACAGTTCTAATCTAGAAAAAAATTATACGAGAGATCTATGAAACGTATTAAAAAAATTCTTAATTTTAAACAAAAATAGTATCAAATGACTATAATGATGAATAATCCGAACAGATAAAACATAAATGAATATTGTGCAGCAAATAGAAACGCAGATGAATAAACTAAAATAAATAAACCAGTAAATTAATGTCTATTGATTTTTGTGAGCAAAATAGTAACAAAATACTTAATATAATAAAATGAAGTATTTTTAATTCAATTAATTAATTTTCCAAGTAAAAGAACTGAATTCTGAATTAATTAACACACGTTTTCCATGTAAACGAACAGTGTCATTTCAATTTTATCATATAAATGAACGGCTGATTCAATAATAAATTTTGAAATAGTAAGTGTTATTAAATATGTAGATAACAGCAAAATCATTCACTTGTGAAGTAATAAAATCACACAAAATAAAATTAAATATCACCATTTTAATTAATAATTAAAATGTTAAAAAATTAAAATATATAAGACTTCAGTATTAAATTGGCGAAGCTTAAAAAAAAAAAAAATCTTGAAGTTCATTTACTACCTACATTCATACCTGTAGTATAATAACTAAGCCCAGTGATTAAGTTCCCGTTCGTTCACTGATTTACAATTAAAATTAAAACCCTTTAAATAAAACATCTGTTCATTTAATGGTTTTTGCATGTTTAATCTTAACATTAAGCAGTGATTGAGTGTAGTTAAAATGGATTAAAAAATACTTAAAAGCAATTAATTAACATAATATAAATGTCATAGTTTGTGTATAAAATTCAAATAAATATCACTTCAAGTATCTTATTGTGTGTTGCAATGGATTTACTTGGATTTACTCGACAATTGCGTCCAACCAAATGTCGAAAAATAAAACAATTTTATCAAAATTTAAAATGCTTATAGATAGTAAATGAAGATAAAAGATAGTCACTCCAAATCAAAGTATTACAAATATCAGATTACTAGAACAAGTTTCCAGGTAGGGTAACCAACTTAATAATATTTTGAAAATTTCGATATTATTTACCACAATTGTTTACTCCTGATTTGGTTATTTATCAAAACACATGTCTAATACTTAACATATTATAATTTATAAATTCTAAAGCTTTTAAAATATTATGTACAACTATAGCAACCATTTCTATTTTTCCAAATTCGATTTTGTTCATCTATACACAGACAGCAGTTATCGTTTATCAGAATATATGTTTGGATCTATGTCTAGATAAAATCACGTTCGATTGCTTTTATCTGGGTAATTTTTTAATTATATTTGCTAGACACTGTGTATAAATAAGAATGTATTCGATTTTAGCTCATTATTAAACCAAAACGTTCAAGAAATTAGATTTTTTTCCCAAATTCTTTACTCACTCATTTTCCGAAAAGTAATAAATTTAATTTGAAATCGCCTTTTTAAAACACTGTCGATGATACGAATTTGGTCGTAGAGGAGACTATAACAGTGTCTCGCTCGGTTACAGAGATCACGAGCGAAGCAGTAATGATTTTAGGTCTATTCGACGAGAACTCGCATTTGGCGCGTAGCGTTTCGAGCGGTTTTTGCTAACCCCATTTCCACAAATTCGATTACTCGCACGCGGAGAGACGTTCGAAATTACAAAATTATCGACATTTTAAACGGGATGGCACGTGGCACTCATTGCGCGTCACGAGACCGCGGACTAGCCGTCTACATCGTTACCCTACTACACGTGTGTTTCGTAACGTTCCAGAAAATTCGAAAGCGTCTGATCTGTGGTTTCCCGGGGACGAGTCAATGTATTTAGGCTATAACGTGACACATGAATCCCAGATGCTATTAAAAAGTCTTTGGCGTTCGCCAGAGGTGTTTTACCAATACAAATATTTGTACACAAATTGTTCAACACTGTTATAAATTACATTTTGTTTGCTATGTTTTTTTTATTTTTATTTATTTATTTTTTTTTTTTTTTTTTTTTGGAGGGGGATATTGCATCCCAAGCTCTATTGCTTAATTTTTCCTATGACTAAAGTGGTGTTTTCATGATAAAGTATGTGCGATTGTCGATTATGTGGCCAAACATCTTAACCAGGGTTGCTACGCTACCTGGAAAACCTGGAATTTTAAATTTGTCAGCGACATTCAGGGAAAGATGAAAAATTACTGGAAAAATATTTATAGTTTTAAATCATGGTCGTCTATACATTAACCCTGTATAGTGTATAGTGTATCAAACTTTATTAATTTATTCAGTTATAATGAATTTTCTTAAAAAAAAAAAACTGTTATCATGTCTAACAGATAATTAATATTTTATTAGGTGTTCAAACTAGAAACTAGATTGCGCTTAGTTTAAATTTTCAATCCTTGATCTATGAGTAATAGAACATTTTAACTTTATTATGTCTTTGGTTATGGCCGTTAAAACCATAGATAATATATAAAATAAGTATATAGTGACAGCCAATTAACAGCCATAGATATTGTATAAAATTAGTTTTATATATCTATGGTGACAGTATTTTATATTTATATATTATCCATGATGTAGATAAAATTTTATCTATACAGTGATATCTATCTATGTTAAGAATTTTGTGTTATTCATCAAGTTTTTATTACAATATAATATTATTTAGTATTTACTTATTTAGAATTTATTAGATTTTTTTTCTTTAAAGTTTATATACTATGGCTAATACGTATTTTCTAAGTAGTTGGATTGAAAAATATTCTTGGATTAAGGAAGATGTTGGTAATAAAAACTATTTAATTATTCATTCGATATTATTTTGTTTGCTTTCTTGTGTTTGTGCTGTAAAATTGTTCTACTATAAATATTTAAAATTAATTATAATGGTTTATAAAATAAAACAAATCTATATTTACTAATATCTGTATTAACATAACTATGGATAAGTCAGTAAAAAAAAAAAAAAAATCTGTAATAAATATATAAATGTATCTCATAAATATGTTCTGGAAAATAACTGGAAAATCAGTGAATTTTGAAATCTCAATTATGTAGCAACCCTTCTAACGTTGCACAGCAAGCCGAGAATAATTTTCGATTTGCGAGCAGAGCGGAGTGAGTCGTGCTGTGTGTTGCGGTTTATAAGTAATAACTGCAATAATGTAGTGATATGAGATGACTGATTCAATAAGGCTTTAATTAGTAGATGCATTTTTTTCTGGATAAAATGATATATTATCATTGGTGTGTTATCGCATAGGTACCTACATATATCATATATTATTTTCATTTCTCGTTCAAGAGTTCCTACAATCGGTGAACAACAATTATTACCTTGCGCGATAATACATAATAAATTTATAAATTAGTTTTTGAAGTATTTCCAAAGCAATTCAAGAACGAAATATGATGTTTTTCATTTTTTTTTTTTTTATATTCACAAACCGACTCGTTATATTATTCATACAAGAGTTTAGACGTTTCAGTAGTTTTTTTTTTTTTTTTTCTTAATATTCCAACGTCATATTAAAATATTATGTACTGTACAAATCGTGTGATTTCGCGTTTATCGAGTCGACGTGTGCTCTGGAAGTCACAAAAAGAGGGGAAATATTTTACAACGAAAAAGCTATTAAGAATTTAATATTTTTTGTAACGTAAAATACAATGTTTTTCATACGTATATAATAGTAATAAACGTAGCACGTTTAGTAGACGGTAAAAAACGATGTAATAGCCTGTAAACAAATTCTCGGAGTTAGAGGTGTAACAAAAATATAATTATTAGCGCCCTTAAGATTTACGCGATAAATGTCATAGAGAATATCACTTGTCAAATTAAATAATTATCATTTATCAAAGATATCAGTAAAAGAGTACAATTTTATTATTATTGCCGTTATCGACGAGACAAGATTACACTGTGACATATTAATAGGACAATGGACTTTAGAATCGTGGAAGCTCAGTGTTTTAAAGTAGGCCCTAATATTTTTTTTCTCTAAGATCAAAGATCTATGCCTCATTTCTTTTAATGTATTCTTTATTTGCGGATGATAATAGTTATATTCAATTTCCGAATCGTTTTTGTCACATTTTGGATAGCTTTTTCCAGAAAAAAAAAAAAAAAATTGAAAAATTTTAAAAATAACCTCTATGAAATACAATCTAGAGGCAAATCCGTTTTCAAAAAAATACTGATCAAAACTTCTGGACAAGTATTTCCACACGAAAAGTTGTACACAGAAAAATAAATAAATAAATAAACATCATTGTAAAAATACTAGCTTCTTCACTTCGTTCAGAATCTAAAATTAGCAATACTATTCTGTGTACGACTGACTTAAGCTATGCTCGCCAAAAAAACGAAGAATACCCAAAGTACCTACGTATTATTTCAATGGTTTTTTTTTAAACGTTCTCTATTATGATTTTGTATTACATTTCGTTTACACTTTATTAAACACGCGTTTTGTAAATCATATAGAAAAATTTGTAATGCACAAAAAAAATATTTATGAATATTTGAATATGCGAACATCGCGAATTAAACGCGAGTCGCTGACGTTAAGTTTTAACGAATGAAGCTCAACAACGGTTTGTTAATCCATTAAAAAAAAATACACACACACACACACGAACGTTCTTGACAATAGAGGAAACGGACTTTTTTTTTCATCCCTCAAACGAACTCGTAGTACTCGAGCGCCGAATGATTAAAGTGGGCGTGTTTTTCAGCTATATTTTTCAATCAGTTTATATACTCGCGTTTAGAAAGTATAATTTCTTTTTTTCTTTTTTCATTTTTTTTTTTTTTTTTTGTGCCATCAAAAACACGTTATTACATCACCCCTCCTCCCTCCCCACCCCCCGTTTCTAATACGATGTTTATTTTAAACACACGCTTATGCGATATTATGTGCGTAGTGCGTACTCGAGTTTGCTTTAACGAGAAAAATGTAATAATAATTATTTATCTGTGACTCGAATGTATAGTAATAACAATATATCATAAAAAACTCGTTTGATCCCATGTTTAATCGTTACCGTTGATATATTATATCCACGATTAAAATTATCTGCGGGAGCATAGTCTTCCAAACTCCTTTTATGCACACCACCCATACCTTACACGTTCACCACATTGCTTGTAAAAAGTTTTGATGAACAATCATCGACATGAAATAAATATAAATAAGATGTAAAATATATGTTATTCATTGTTGACATATTAATGAAAAAAAAAGCCGACAAACTTCGCACGACGGGTGGGAATCTCATGACGGGTGTATTGAATTTTAAAGAAACGATAAATCATTTCTTCCATTAAAACGATTCTAAACGAAAGAAGTTAATAATATAAAAAATAAATGTTAGAAAAATGTCCAAAATTTTTTTTTCACATTTCCAAAATTTTCTTGCGCCAAAATCTTTCTTATATGATTTTCTATCTATATTTAAATTTTCATATAGTTCGGATCGAAAAATGATCCGAGTC
Organism: Stegophylla sp. TES_Ste_2020; assembly: GCA_025469315.1. Classification (NCBI taxonomy): domain Eukaryota; kingdom Metazoa; phylum Arthropoda; class Insecta; order Hemiptera; family Aphididae; genus Stegophylla; species Stegophylla sp. TES_Ste_2020. The sequence goes on from JAIPRM010014191.1 coordinate 10,882, forward strand.
GTTTTTTTCAAATGTTGGGCAGTTTTTTCCAAAAA
>JAIPRM010014192.1:0-10914 GCA_025469315.1 Stegophylla sp. TES_Ste_2020
TAGCTCCATTATTGTAGAAGTTATGGTAAAAATAAATTTTCAATTTTACGAAAATTCCGGTAACTGCAAATTTTGCCGTTTTTCGTTAATTTTTCGACATATTTTCACCGCGCTTGGAAAAAGTATTAAGAAATTGGAAAAATGACCTCTCTAAAGTACCATATATATGATTCCGGGTATGATTCCGGTTCTTTAGAGATATTGATCGAAACTTTTGGTCCAGTATTTCTATACGAAAAAGTGTTTCCAGAAAGAGAAAAAAAAAAAAAAAAAATAAATAAACATCATTGTAAAATCATAAGCTTCTTCACTTCGTTCAGAATCTAAAACTAAAGGTACGTATATACATTGACAGTGTTCAATTCATATTATGTTATTGTCCATAACGAATTCCACTGTCATAGTTTCCCAGCTCTTGTGTATCATATACTTTTTTCACTATAATATAATTTGTACGAAATCTACCAGCTACATAAATAAAGTCGAAATACGCAGTTTCGCCACTGGCTGGCAAATATACGACTAAACAAAACAACTGAGTTATCTCCCAAACGTTTTAGACTCAACTATTTTACATTTTGTTTACTTATGAAAAATATTCAGTCGAGATACACTGCAAACGCTCAACTCGATTTGCTGTCACTTTAGGGTGAGCCAAAATGTATAAAACAAAATTATACGTTTGAATGAAAATATACACTGAAAGATTTTCCCTGGTGTAATCTCTGAGAAATCATTTTTGGACTACTGATTAAAAAAAACAATACAATGATCATCATTTCAATTTATTCAAGAATAAAGATTAAACATTTTAGATCTTTCATTTTCACATTTTGTTCACATAAGTTCCAGTTCTTAATTAATCTTTGAGCACAATTTTTTTAATCAAAATTACTTAGGAATGACAGTTCAGTTTTTCTGATGCTGGGGAAAACTTTTACCCTCCTCACGATATTTAATTAGTTAGATTACAGGTAGCTTACAATTTCATAAAAAATATATCAGATTTGCGAGCAAATGTGTTTGAGGAAATTAAACAGTTTCTTATTAAGTCAACACAGGAGCGTCATTTCATATTTTTTCATGGGATGCAAAATCAATATTGAAAATCTGAAAAAGCCAAAAACAATTTTTCTCGGATTAGGAATTTCAGCTTTTATATGGTTTTGATTGAAAAAAAACGTTATTTGACGTGAAAATTACAAATTTCATATAGTTCTGATTTATAAAACATTTGTTAAAAATATTCATTGTAAAATAAAATGAAAGATTTAAACAATTAATTTGAAACAACTTACAAAAAATTAATCATTTTTATTCAAATTTGAGGGAGTTTTTAGCGAAAAATTTGAGAATTTTGAAAAATAACTTCAAATTTCCAACCTAAAGTAGCTGAATGAACCTTTTGGTAAACGAAAAAGTGTTTACTGGAGAGCAAAACAAAAAAGTAAACATCTATATGAAATTTGCAGGACTTATCAGAATTTAAAATCAAAAAAAAATATTAATGCTTACTTGTAAATTACTGCATAATGGACAACCATTATCAATAAAAAGGCAAATTTTAGTTTAATATCTAAATGTAATAATCACTAGAATATTGTAAAAAAAAAAAAAATAAATAGATGAAAATGGTTGCTTTTATACCGTTAATTTTACAAAATAATTGCATCTACAGCTCAAATATTAAAAAAAAAATAATCATGGGATTATTATCATAGGATGCATTTTCAAACCCTTACATCCCGCAAATGACACTCCTGGGTTGTTTGTGATAATTTAAAATTTTTTTATTTACTATTAAACTAATGATGTAACTAATGATATATTTTATTTCGAAATTCATGCATTTACAAATACTATTTTTTCAGTACGCTAGCAAATGGAATATTTTTATTATTCATAAACGCATTATAAATTGTATAATACGTGTTTTCTTAAGTCTTAAGCTATATTGTGGACCTTTACTACACATTGTTAATTTTCCTCAATACATGTTTTGCACATTTTTTTGTAGCATTCAATTAATTTTTATGATATTAAGACTTTTAAGTTATTGTTGGTCTGTTTGTTTTTATTCTATTGTTTAATACATATTATATATATAATGTATATTTATCATGCTCGTAAATAACGTATTGAAACATTTTAAGGAACGTTCATGTGACTACGTGATGTACATTTAATTTTAATATTTATTACACAGTAAAAAGTGTACACCTTATTTCTTCAGTCTTGGTCTGGAGAGGACGCAGAAGAAAATTTTGTGAGGATAGAGGGTTGGTTAAAATTAAAAATTTATTAAAACAGTTAATTTTTAATAAATATATTTTATATGTACTTATTTTATTGTACTTTAAAAAAATTATTAAACATTTTTTTGGGAGAGTTGAACCCTCCAAACTCTCCAAAACCACTCCATCTGCATTTGTCTCATCGTATTTTTTGCATGCGATTAAGTCCATTCGTATCGAAAAGATATTGTCCCAAGTGTTTTTGATTTTTATACACAGGAACGATGGGCTGTTAGAGCGAATCGCTGTAAAAGTAAGTATATGATAATCTCGGTGTTAAACGAGTGTGTAAAAATTAGAAAAATTTCAGAACAAGGTAAGAATCAGGTAGTTGATAAACTGAAAAACTATTATCAATGTACAGAAATGTATCCATCAATCAATTTCAGTATTAAAAAACAATAAAATAAACATTTGAGTTTAAAACAATATTTTTTTTTGGGTGGAGCTTATTTACAATTTTTAAAGTTTGTTAATATTAAAAAAAAAAAAAATGTTATATTCAGTCTATTTTATATTCCACTATTAACTAAAAACAGGAAAGAAAAGTGTTTTACATTTCAAAATTTTTTACACCAAAATATTTTCGACAATATTGTTTATCCACATTTAAAATTTCATTAAAAATATAGTCTTAAAGATGTTTTGTCAAATTTTGGGTTTTATTTTAAAAATTTTAGGAAAACTATTGAGAATTTCCAAAATAAATGTCTTTATAAAAATGAAAGAAAGCAATAAAAATGTATTTTTACAAATTCATAAATCGTAAACTTTTTTGTAATTAGTATAATTGGCATTTCAATGTTTTTATGGGAATATTAAATTTTGAGATATTTATAGATTTTACTTTATTTTTCAATTATACGGTAGAATTTAAATTTGCTTTTTTTTCAAATGCTCAGTAATAGTCCAATACTATAAATTAATAACAAAATAATTCATGTTTACTTTTATTAATAGTAAATTCTTTATGGCATTTAATGTTTATTGTAATTTTTCCGATTTATTTTCATTCAAAATTTTGTGAAATTTTTAATTATTTGTCCCTGAAAAATGTTATTACACTAAAATAAGTAAAGTAAAGTATAGAATTACAAAATGTAGGTGATAATACAATTTTATGACAACGCAGTTCTCCCCACATTGAGGAAGAAAAAAAAAATCGCGATATTTTTCATTAGGTCCACATATTTAACAATCGACGTCAATGAATTAAATATATAGAGTCCCGATCAAATCTTTCAACGGGAGTTGAGCCCCGTGTAAACAATTTAATGGGGGGCTTCAAGCCTTTAGCCCCCATGGCTTGTACATTTGATGTCTATGACGTAAGAGTGCAATTCTAATTTTTTAAATGTATTTTGGTAAGGTTATATTCAAATATTCAATACTACCATAGAATCTAAGTCCTAATAATTGTATATTTAAAATGAAATTAAAAATGGTCTGATTAAAAGGAACTTTTTATTTTTATACTAGTATTGAAAAAAAAACCTGATTATGGTGCATGTATTACAATTTAATGATATTCAGTAAGACGACTAAGACGGTTCTGAGTGGAGATTTAGTTTGTTATTCAGTATAATTATATTAAAAAAATATACACTTAATTATTCATAAAAAAAAAAATCTGTTAAAAATGTTTACGTCTCTACTACCCAAAACATTTGTAGGAAAAATTTAATTTTCAAAAGGAAAAAACTAAAAAGTGCTTGAAAAATGTCTACTAATTGTTCATGACACTATTTCCTATTTGTATTTTAATTATTATTAAGAACTTCATAAATATATTTTATAATCGGTTTAGTCAAATTTTAGGTAGTTTTTCTAAAATTTTGGAAAAACAATTGAAAAATTTGATAAACAATAACCTATGGTAATTTTTGATATTTTAAGGTAAGGATTGAAGATGTTGAATTTTTATTTCCATCCAAAAAAGTTTTCCATAAAAGAAAAAACCAACAAAAATAATAATCATATATATTAATAAGTAAATCACTAGCTTCTTCATTCTACTCAGAATCTAAAATAAAATACAGTTTTTATTTTTAATTACTATTGTGTTAAGGGATAATGCGTTCATTTAGATTAGAATGTAAATCAATATAGCATTTAATATTTGTTTAATAATTGTTTGCACACCCTGCTTCCCCCAAATGGCATCCCTGTTGATAATATATGATGATAGTTAACTAACATGACGATAGTTATTTTTATGCGAATTACCGTTCAGACAGTTATTTTAGAAGTGGACTTGTGGTAAAGTACGAAACACATGCGGTGCTTAGACGTAATTCTGTGAATGTTTCGAAATACTTGAACTGGAAGTGAAGAAACGCTTTAACATAATTCCTGAACCTTATTGGCGTCGCACATGATAAGATACTGATCCGTAGTGCATTTTGATGCTAAAAGAAATTAAATTCTCGCCTACGTTTTAAATGAAAGTAATAATAATACCAAACAGAAAATCGCGTCGTCGTCGGCTACCGCGATTTCATAATTTAAAATAATTTCTTTAGATCAGCGGTTTCCAAAATTCTTAAACCACGGAGACTTTTTTTAAACGTTATTTTCTCGCGGTGCCCCAAGAAATATTTTATGTTAAGTTTCATTTGCCTCTGTTCTATGATACATAATAATATTATGGCGAATCACCACATTTGAATGGACTTTAAGACTTTGAGCGTTGTTAATGTATATATAATACAGAGTGATTCATCAAGCATGTTCTCCGTGCTTTTTTTGAGCATAAAAATGGAAATATTTGGAGTTTTTTTTCGGTTCTCCATAACTTTTTATTTTTATTGTGTCACCTTAAGAATGCTATTGTGTCATAACGAACAATTATTATTATATTATTAAATTTTCATGGTAGGGAGCCCTTGTGAAACAGCTGCGGAGCCCTTAGGGCTCCCCGGAGCACAGTTTGGGAACCGCTGCTTTAGGCTGTCATAATACGCGCTTAACACGGAATGAGACTTTGAGATCAGGTTTCGATTTATAATAATACGGCTGTAAGACGTTATATGACGTGGTTTATCGTGTTTGCTGGTGCTATTGTTTACTTTTGTCCGATCTTACATAAACATTGGTACGAATACAGTGTATCATTATACAAACATTTCTCTCGCCATTATATTTTATTCTGAAAACCCTCAGAACTGATTTTATTCGAGTTTCGTAGAGACTACTTGTTTAATAATACACATAATAAACGGGTGTGGATACGATAATGAGGCAAGGGACAATACCCACCCGAATAAAAAAAAAAAGCGGGAAATACTTCGCACGATGAGTGTTCTTCGCACGACGGGTGGGATTCATTGACGGGTATATTGAATTATAAAGAAACGATAAATCATTTCTTCAATAAGACGATTCTGAACGAGGGAGTTAATAATATAAAGAAGGAAGTTAATAATATAAATATAAAATAGTAGGTTAGATACTGTTATCTAATAGTGTAAACATATACATTTCGTCATTGCCAGATAAATTAGCACGGCGGCGGCGGCGCTTATCAGTAGGTGTATCCCAAACAAATAGCAGTGTGTTTTGTATGCGCGCGGTGCGCGTCAATCGCCACGACGATTTGTTTATTATAAATTTATAAAAATAAATAACTCAACTGACAATGACGATATTAATAGATTAATGTGATATGGAAATTATTGAATGTACTTATATAGATGGTCGATGGATATTTTATTTACCCATTCGTGCCAGTATTGTAAATAGATGTTATTATTATTATTATTATTATAAATTAATATAATTTCTACTTTTTATTTTAAAATAAAAAAATATTTGATTTTAAATTAATAACGTATAATCAGTCTTAAGTGTTTTATGACAAATGTTGATTTATTGATACATTTTCGGTAATAATATTGAAGATTGAGAACCCCTGGTTTTTCGTTATCGCGTCGCCACCGCCGTGCCAATCTATCTGACAACGACTGTACATGTGTATACATAAACATATAATAATGTATACATATACATGGCAGTCCGTGTAATATGTGACAACTGATAAGGCGTTGTGGTTTTGAGAAATATATTTGGGCGGCAGTCCAAAGGCCAAACCGTAATATTACCGACTTGTATCGTATTAAATTTAGCGTTGAAAAATACGTAGAATAAGATAAGGGAATAACAATACACCAATTAGTGTCTAGAAATAAAATACTCCATTAATTTGGCCGTACTTTCTTTGACTTTTTTTCAGTCTTACCCCTGTAAAATGTTTAATTCTTTGTCCGTAAGAAATTTTATTGCACCAAAATATTCGCAATGAAATTTTCTATCTGGACACTAAATTTCAAAACAATCGGTCTAACCAATTTTCTTATATGTACGTTAAAGTGCGTGATTTTAGGTATAACTAACGAATTCAGACGAAATTCTAACTTCAAACGGTTATAAAAAAAAAATTGACTAACGATTTTTGAGATTTTTTCAGGTCAAGTAGACATATATGTGAGTGAGATAATATTAAATTTTCAAGTCTTAACATCAAAAATCAAAAATTTTATTACATAAAAACTAACAAAAAATGAGATATTTCCGAAATTTTCAAAATGCTGCACTTAACTCAAAATTGATCATATCTTTTTGAAATTTTTATGACATTTTTTGGTGACTATTTTTAGTGGTTGGTGAAAATTTCAAGACTTTTGCTGCATTATTTTAGAAGTTATGTCAAAAAGTAATTTTCAATTTTACGGAAATTGCGGTAATTGCATATTTTGCCGTTTTATAAAAATTTTGTTTCAGTTTTTTCGCATTATTAAAAAAAAATATTGAGAAATTTGAAAAATGATCTCTCAAAAGTACCATCTGGGTTCGATTTTGGATCTATAAAGTTACTGATCGAAACTTTTGGACCAGTAGTTCTATACGAAAAAGTGTTCACAGAGGAAGAAAAAAAAAAATAAACATCATTGTAAAAACATAAGCTTCTTCTATTATTTAACTCTTCAAAATAGAACCCGAATCGTGCAATAAAAAAATTACGCTAGCATAATATCGTTACCAAAATTCGGGACACTATAAAAATCATTCAAATACTTTAAATACTTGAAAAAATACATCAAAATGTCAATATAAGTATTCAAAAAACATAAAATCAGCAAAAATTATAACCCATAATTTAAAAAGAAAAAAAATTGACTATTCCTCAAATACTTCTTACGTTTTCTTCTTCTACAATAAAATACTAAGCCTTTTTGTTTGTGCTGAGCATTCTAAAAATATTAACAGCATTAACTTAAAGTGATCTTTCCTAAGACGACAACTTTCTTCAATTCAGTTGTTTTAAGACTTAAAAAAGAAAAGAAATTTAAAAACATGTTATTTTCATTAAAACCAAAACCTTAATCGTGAATTACCAATTTTGACGCACTGATGTTGAAAGAGCAAAAAGCGTATTTACCTACACCTAAACAGGTTGGCCGCATCAATCTCTCTTATCTTCAGAGCACAGATTCACGCTATTCATCTCGATAACTCTGATGCCCCTCTCTCCAATCAGTCCTAAATCCTCACACCTATTTATTCCCACACAATAAGTTAATATTTTTTAAATGTTTATTTAAAATTGTAATTCCAATGTCATATGTTTATTAAATGTTTAAATGTATTTTTCATTCTTTTTTATTTGTTCAATATTAGAGATAAGTTAGTTGAACTAAATTTAAATATTGAATATTAATATAAAGTAAAATATTATATAAACATAAAATTTAAATATTGTTAATTAAATGTAAAAAAATTGCAAAAATTTAAATGTTCAGCCTCCCGACATCAAGACTCGATCTCGATACTGAAAAACCCATATAGCTTCTAACTTCCTAATTCTACTTAACACGCTACCCTACTAAGATGGAATATATAGTCAATAGTCGAGCATTTAGTGTACACTATAACAAATGTTTTAATAATTATGAAATTTGATGTAACTATTTAGCCCATCATGTATAAACACCGACAAAGCATAGGCATATTATATTTTCATATATATTTAAATTTTGGATCTTATGGGGGGGGATGTATGACACCATTGCTTTTTTTATTATCAATGCGTAATTAAAAATACTCCCCTGAGTAACTCCAAATAACACAGTTTTTAATTATAAGACAAAGGCAGATGAAAATTTAGGATTGACGTTCCTAGAGAGAGGGTTATTACATCAAATGGTAAATTTTGATAATATTTATCTTTTTGAATAGCATTTAATTATCGTATGGGGGCGCTAAAACTACTCTATCTGCAACATAATTAGAAATGGGAGGCTTGGGGGCTTGGGAAGTTTAGCCCCTAATTTACTTAAAACTCCTCCATATTATTTAAATTAAATAGGATAATAACATTAGAGAGGTCTAAATTTAACCTTCCCCTAAATTTTTATTCTATTTTCACCAATTATCTTTGAGTCATATCCCCTATATATATATATATATTAAATATCTAATTTATAAATAGTAAACAAAACATTTAATTTAAAATTTTATTTTAAATAATAATTACATTTACTTTTTAGATATTTATTTTTCATGTAGTAAAAATTATTTATTAGAAATTAAAAATTAATGTTGTATTTCATTCTGAATTGCTATACCATATAATTGTTTATTCATAAACATTTAAAGCAAATTAATTTTAAATGTTTTTCAATTTAAAATATTTGTTTTTAAAAGTATGAGTTTAAATCTTAACGTTTATTTTGAAATCAAAAATAAACATTTATGCAATCATTATAGTTGAGAATTGTTGTATGGCTACCGAACCCATACAAAAAATGACACCCAGTCATTTTTCTCGAAAAATTAACGTCAGACGCGATTTAAATAATTGGATACGGTGTGCTCACATGTGTATATATATAGAGCATTTGAGCAGTTAATCGAGTGAAAACTTATGTTGAACAATGCGTCATCGTCGTAGTGACTAGTGAAAAATGAATATTGTTTTTTCTCGACATTTTTAACCGATAACTTGTGATGTAAATTATAGACACTTGTCAGATTTAGTGAAAAATTTAATGGGAAACGCATAGCTACCATATATATTATATTTATATAGGCCCCACATTGGTTACATTATTGAAAAAAAATAGAGGGGGAATGGGGACTGCACAAAGAATGTAATCAGTGTTCCACAAAAAAAAAAAAAAAGTTTATAATCGGAACGTGTCCGGCAATCTAACCTAACCCCTGACACCCACTTCCCTCCTACAAACGTATTGCATAAAATATACAATACTAAATATTTTTTGGATGTAGCTATGGATGGGGTCTAGAGTTTTAGCTCAAATGAGCTATGATTACACTTCCTAAAATGTCAAATTGAAAATTATATAGTTGCGTAAATAAAAAAATTGTTATCGACGTTAATATCGAATTTCTAAGAGCCAAAACCGTCTAGTTATTGATTAGGTTCTTAAAATGTTAAAAAAATTCAAATAGGTTATTAACAACTTTATTGATTGTTTTTACAGAGATCTTATAAGTAGTGATCAATAGGGATTTTAATTGGCGAAACACATTCGTTTTCATATTTTTAATAATTTATTCTTTGTTTAATGGGTTTCGGTTTAGGTTTCAGATCCTGCAGGTGTATCTTTGTGTGTAAAAATAGTTTTTTCTGATTCGGTGTTTGAAATTTATTAAGAAGAAATATTTAAAAAAATTAAAAGTTAATAAATTGGAAAAGTTCTAAATTTAAGTATATTATTCTATGTCAATATCAATTACATTATTGTTGATGTTCAGTGAACATTTCAAGTTTCTATCACGTTGATTTTTAAAATTATAACGAAATATGGTAAAACTTCGATTATATCTCCACGTTAATTATCTGTTCCGTCAATTATCTGCACAATGGAATTTCTTATGCATTTATAATATAGATTCCAGTTCCATCGTATTATTAAATTCAAAATGTATTTAATTGAACTCTACGGCTCACTTTAATATGTATATAATTATTATTATATAAGAATAATTGTTACTGGCTGAAGAAAATTGTACATTTATTCACCATTGATGTAAGACCTCGTCTGGGTAAAATTGGAGTTTCTTATCATCTAAACATATCAGGTATTTACATTTACATACACCAATCTTTACAGATTATAAATATTTAAAAGGATAATAATGAATGGAAATATAAAGAAAAAAAAACAATATTTTACAATATAGCTAAGTATTGAGGGAATGAAATTATATATTTTTATTAGAATTAAATTAAATGGTTTTATATAAAAAAAAATTCTTCATCTTCTTTTAGATTCTGAATGAAGTGAAGAAACTAGTGTTTTTACAATGATGTTTATTTTTTTATTTTTTATTTTTTTATTTTTCTATTTTTTTTTCTTTTCTGTGTACAAATTTTCGTATAGAAATACTTGTCCAAAAGTTTCAATCAATAATTTTTTGAAACTGGATTTGCCTCTAGACTGTACTTTAGAGAGGTCATTTTTTGAATTTCTCAATTTTTCAATTTTTTTTTTGGAAAAAACTACTCAAAATTTGACAAAAACGACTCGGAAACCATCATTTTTTGATCCGAATTTTATGAAAATTTAAACATAAATATAAAATCCTATAAAAAAGA
>JAIPRM010014193.1:0-10914 GCA_025469315.1 Stegophylla sp. TES_Ste_2020
TTGGGAAATTGGAAAAATTACCTCTTTAAAGTACCATCTGGGTATGATTCCGGTTCTATAGAGATATTGATCGAAACTTTTGGTCCAGTATTTCTATACGAAAAAGTGTTTACAGAAAGAGAAAAAAATAAAAATAAACATCATTGTAAAATCATAAGCTTCTTCACTTCGTTCAGAATCTAAAAACAAAATTGTTAGAAAAAAATGTCCAAAATTTATTTTATATTTTCGAAGTGTGAATGCAAAAATATTTTTTATATCATTGTGTGACCTATATCTGAACTTTCATAAAGTTTGGATTAAAAAAAGTAGTTTCCGAGTCTTTTCTTATCAAATTGTGGGTAGTTTTTCCGAATGCTGAGAAAACTATTGAAAATTTAAAAAAATGACCTTCCAGAAGTATCATCTTGCAGCAAATCGGGATTCAAATTCACAATCATGTACCTATAAATAAAACATAATAAACATATAATATTAATAATTACACGTCTAGAGAGTAATACACATATAATAAACGCAGGTCGTTTCCGAATTGTCCAGACGAGCCGGTTAATCCGGCACGGGCAGTAGTGCTGCACGCCATATTATACACGTACCTTGTTACTAATTCGTTTTTTTTTATTTATTATTATATTTTACCACTTAAAATTTTAATGTATTTACGATCTTGAAAAAAATAAACAAATCGTATGCGTATAATTTATATGATGATAAATGATAAATGTGAGTATTACATGTGTATTTTCAACATAACATCTTTATCATTCTGTTATAATAATATTCAACTTTTCTTTGGTCACGGACTTATAATAACAGTGTAAGTGCTACATATTGTAATATAATATCCAACTGTTAAAGCGTTGTAGAGTATAATTTGAGCTTCGATTGAACATGTATTTTAAATATTGTCCATCGATAAGTAAGAGTATTTGAGTGGGTAAATTTTAAATACTATTTAATTGTTTTGAATTAATAAAGCTTTTTTTTTTTTTTTAATAATAATATATTTATTCTGAACATTAAAAAGAAAACCGGACATACTTCACACCACGGATATTCTTTGCTCCTCGGGTCAGATACTCTTGGTGGGTTTGTAGAATTTTAAAGCAATGATAAATCATTCATTGATTCAATAAGACGATTCTGAACGAAGAAAGTTAATAATATAAAGAACAATAATAATTGTCGTCACTTTCGATACACTTACCAAGAGTATCTATCCGAAGAGCGAGAATATCCGTGGTCCGAAGTATGTCCAGCTTAATTATCTTTACTTACCTTTGCTTTACTTTACTTTACATTACTCTACTTTTTTTATCTAATAAGTAAAGAAAGAAAAAGAAAATAATAAGAAAATAAAGAGTTAGAAAAATGTAAATTTTTTTTCACATTTTCACAACTTTCTTGTACAAAAATGTTTCTCATAATTTTGTCTGTCTATATTTAAACTTTCATAAAGTTTGGACCAAAAATGATGGTTTCTGAGTTTTATTTACCAAATTTTGGGTAGCTTTTCAAAACAAAATATTGAAGAATTGAGAAATTCAAAAAATGACCTAACTTGAGGAAAATCCGGTTTCAAATCGTTGCTGATCTAGACTTTTGGACAAGTATTTTTATACAAAAAAGTGTTAACAGAAAAAAAATAAATAAAAAAATAAAAATCATTATAAAAACACTAGCTTCTTCACTTTATTTAGAATCTAAAATTAAAAGGTTAAATATTTTGTTTTTAAAAACTAATTTTAAAAGGTATTGATTGAAAAAAAGCATTATTTTACGTGAAATTTACCAGTTTCATACAAATTTTATAATAAAATGATTCTTAAAAAAAATGTAGAATACGTTTTTGTGATTGTTTTAGTGCCGTAAAACTTACATATGAATATATTGTGTTAAAATTTCAGTTCATAAAATCAATAATTCAAAATTTTATTAGAAACAAATTAACCAAAAACAAAATATTCTCACAATTCTATATTTATCCCAGAATTTATTCTTTTTGATAATGGGATGACAATTTCATGTTTTGGAGTTCGGAATAAAAATCTTTAAATAGCATTTGTATTACTCAGTTTATTAGAGTAGTCTTTTTTCAAAATTCATAATATGTGTTTCATATGTGTGTGTGTGTGTGTGTGTGTACAATAAGATCCACTTAATTACGATTTTATAAATTAAATAATTTTAATAAATGTCTTGTTTCAAAATTTTAGTGGTTTTTTCGTTCTTGGAAAACGTTATGAATTTTGAAAAACGACTCCTTTAGTGTATTGAATAAAATATACATATTATGTTATTTAAAGACTGCAGAATGCAACTTTTGGATTAATCCCTGAACGTTAAAAAATATAAAAAGGACACATAATTGTAAAACTTATGCATTCTTCACACACCATGATATAACATGTTTTTAATATTCTTTTTTTGTTTTAAACAGATTTGTAATAAATATAATTATGGAGTTTTAATGCCAACACTAGCTTCTATCCCGTTCTCGGCTATGCTTATAATTGAAACCAAACTCACTGCTTCTTTTCACCAGGGAAGGGGATAAACGGATCAAAACAATTTTACGTCAGGTTTTTTCGAACTATTAATAATCTTTTATAATATAATATGCATGACTATAGTGTAATGGAAAAAAAATTAAATGGTATGTTAATTTACGTAAGTAATTCATATGTGTCGCGTATTAAAATTTATGTATAAATAGATGTTCGTTTTTGTTTTGTATTATAAAAGACATAAAATCATTAACCTTGTAATAAACGTTCAGGTCTGAGCGGTTAAATCATAAATATTTTATGATTTAAACCAGGAAATTAAACAAATTTCAAAGTTGAATAATATCTAAACTGTACTATATCTTCATATTATGTTATTGCACTATGCACACGAACACAATATAACATAATACATATTTTTCTAATAGGTAATTAATATTGCAATAAATATTAATAATTATTATGCTGAAGATGGTCATATTACCAATTTTTTTTGAAAAAATGATAGGGAATAGAGAAAATTCTATACGTAACATGTACTATCTATTTAAGAGGTTCTCAACTGCTTTGAGATTATAGCTATATAATTATATTACATAAATTATATTATTTTCGACCCTTTCATTCAGGACTGGTCGATATCTAATGAATTATCGATTATATTAATAATTTTAGTGATTAGTTAGGTTGTAATTACCTTTAAGTCCTTATTCTTTTTTTTATCGCAGTGCTGCACACAATATTATTGTCGTAATCTTGAAATGTTCGCATGCGTTTTTACTATAAAATTTTGGAGGTTAACGGTGTCACAAGAAATGTATACTCACCAAATTATCACCTTTCGGTGGGCAATAATCACCCGAGGCAATAATCGTCCAATGTAGAGGTTGAATATTACCCAACGTGCAATTTATATTGGGGGGAAAAATTCTCCGTATATATTATGTGTTTTTTCTTTATTATTGATTAATTATTATCTATTTCTGGATTATTATCTTACATGGGAAAATTAAATAAAATTAAAATTGCAAAGTGTGTACTTCGCACCTTGGGGTATTCTTCGCATAGGGAGTGGGATACTCTTGGTGGGTTTGTTGAATTTTAAATAAACGATAAATAATTTCTTCAATAATATGATTTGAATTATGAGTGGAACTTTAACTTATACACAATAATAATTATCGGTTTTGAAGAACTGAACTTAAACGTTGAACTAAAAATTATTTTGTAGCATACAACATTAACAAACACGAAAATTGATTTTCATATATTCACATAACTTAATGAGCACACCATAAATAATTTCAAACATAAATATTGCAATAAAATGAAATAACGCGGCTCTAATTATCGTAAATCAACATATATTATGCACTATAACATAGTTTGTACTCGTGTTTATCGTTGCACCTATGATCAGTCACGGTTGAAAAAAGGGCAAAATATTAAGTTTACCTGATAAGATTGCACCGTCGCATTCTAATACTGTCGCCTTAACCGCTACGCCACAAAAACAGCGTTGAAAATAGTTCAAATAGTAAGTAGTCAATATAATAACCGAAAATATTGAATTTCCAAAATTGAATAATTAGAAAAGTATTAATGCACGTGGATTTTAATTTACATTATCGTAATTCAGCATCGAAAAATACATAAGTTGGTGATAAAATAACATTATCAATCTTCTTAAGTGTTCATAAATTGGAAATATATTACTATATTTGTCTGTACTTTTTGCGATTTTTTTTCATTCAAACCCTTGTAAAATGTTTCTTTGTCCGAAAGAAATTTTATTGCACCAAAATATTTGCAATGAAAATTTCTACCTAGAGATACCAAGTTTAAAAAAAATTTTTTTTTTTTCATTTTGTTAAAATTTCTAACTTTAAACGGTAGAGAAAAAAGCTGACTAACGATTTTTGAGATTTTTTCAGGTAAATTAGACTTATTTTAGATTTTAGATTAGTTTCTTTTAAATTATACACACCCTTCAAGAGTATCCGACCCGAAGAGTGAAGAATATCCGTGGTGCGAAGTATGTCCAAAGCAGGAAGAAAGCACTTGTCTCACTTTACTTTATTTTTAATCTAAACTTCATAAAAATTTAATATAGATAGACATTTGTATGACAAATTTTTTGACGCAAAAATTTTTAAAATGTGAAAAAATCTTTTTAAAATTTTTTTTAACACTCTTTTTTCACATTAAAAATGATTTTCTTTTCTCTGTTAATAGTAAAATGTAAAACTGGCTGAGTAAAAAATAAATCGTTTTTGTAATCATTACAAACTTTATTATTTTTTACCTTGGTAAAATTATCTTTAATAAACTGAAGTTTCACTCAGAATTGTCTTACTGATACAGTAGTTGATGACACAGAGTGTTTTAAAATCGATAAAAGTTGCCCAAAATTAAAATATAGGTTTTTTTTTTTTTTTTTTGTTTTTCGACATTCAACCAATTAAGGAATTTTATAATATAATATTGTTTTATTATTATTATTATTTTTTTTACTAATAATAAAATTATTAATTTTTTGATTGTTTTTCGAATTTTGAATTTTAAACAGGAATTTCAATGTCTGGCTGAAACGGTACATGCCCCGTCTCTGCAATATATTACTACGACGTCTATCATCGCCATCCATACTTGCAACAGTGACGACTTCATTCTTTAACACGCGTTAAGGACATAATAAAAATGTACTCTCGTTTCGTTCGTCGCGCATAATTATAACTATATTATATTACACAAATGTTCAGTAGCACACGATACTCAAAACACATTGAATGAACTCGTTCGATTTGTTATTGTCACGTTGTGCTAGCATGCGGTTAGGGTATTTTGGTTCGACTATTGTTTACACCACAATGGCGTAAATCATGAATGGCAGAAATAACAAAGTTTATTAATTACATATCTACTGAAGACTGGACTTAATAGAATGATAATAATTTTGAATTTATTTTTATTTTATATTATTAACTTCCTTCGATCAGAATCGTATTATCCAAGAAATGATTTATCGTTTCTTTAAAATTCAATACACCCGTCAAGAATATCCCACCCAAGGTGTGAAGAACACCCTGACGAGCGAAGTACACACTTCTTTATCATTAACATTTATAAGTTACAAAGTATACGCCATAAATGTAAAAACACACTAGCTTCTTCACTTTATTTAAAGTGTGACGTTTAGAAAAATGATCGATACAAGTTCTGAGCTCCCGAATCGTTGTACAACTTTAGTACAACGATTATATATTCGTCGAGTTAATATTCAAATTCGTTTGAATTTGGTTTAGAGCAATAATAATAATAACGAACTCGTATGACAATGTTAAACAAGTGTACACATGGCAGCTGGAAAGTTATTAAGTTTACAACGAACAATACGCCACCTACTCGAAGCAATCACTAGTGAGTGTGGTGGAAATGACTTTCATAAACGACATTTCCTTAAAACAAAAATTATTTCACAAAACAAAACTGGACAAAACGAAAATCGAGCGATATTAGAAAAAATTAATATACTTCGAGCGAAAAGGGAAAGGCGATTTTCGGGCGAAAGGCGTCACGCCTACTTTGGGTACACAAACGTTTTCGACTGCTCGTAGTAAGTGTAGTTAATTCTTCGCGTAAGGCGCGTATAATGTGGTATTATTTCGATGTCCCTCGCCCACATGATAATATATTATTTACTACCTGCTGTCACTGCAGTGACTGATAACAGTTTTTTTATGCTTTCCATCGGAGGACTATACAATATATTGTTGCTGTTCGTCGCGTTGTCGACGTAATATGACGGAATCACACGATAGTGCTTCATTAGGTATTTCAAATTATTTGTTTATTTTTTTTTTGTAAGATGTCCCGTTTTACCGTCATTAAAACTAAAACTCCTTGTCGCGTACTTTTTCGTCTCTACAAATTAATATGTTACGTTTTTAAATGTTGAAATTATGTGTGTGTTATTCGAGAGTTAGGATTTCGCTTTATAATAATAATAATAATAATATCTTTATTTTGCTACAAAACACATATACATATCTATAAACTATAGATGTAATCTACAAACACCCAACCAAAAAGCAAGCTTGTGAACAGTTGGGTTGAGTTCAATCACCAGAAATATTACTAATATTACTACCTACCAAAATTAATTAAATGGATAAATTATCGTAATTACAAAACATTCTTAATATAAATTAAAAAAACAAAATTGAAAAAAAAAAGAAAAAAACAAGATAATTAAATAGTAATGAAAACAAATTATAGAACAATGCAATAAAGCCAAGAGTAATAAGAGGTATCATATTTTAATTGTACAATTAATATATTTTTTGAATCTCTTATAATTAGTAAAATTATCAATTTTAATATTATATTTACGCAATAAAGATATGCCATAAAAAATCGGACTTTTTGACCCATAAACTTGATAAACTGTATTACAATTTGGAACAGTTAAGTTACACTTTCGTTTTGATCTAGTACTATAATTATGCACTATAATCAGTATTTGAATTGGAAAAAAATTAGAAGAGGGACACATAAGCCTAAAAATAATTAGCGTCCCCCAAAATTTGAATTTCTCATATACCCGTGAGTGTTTTTTTAAAAATTAGTAGGGGTACGCTAAAAATATTTAAAAAATAGAAGGGGTACTCCATCCCCCCACGTCCACCCCCAAGTCAAGCACTGACTATAATATAATCATTAAGAATAACTTTGTACATATATACCAAGTTAGAACGTACAAAAATATCTTGTAAATTAGAAACATTAAGTTCTTTATAAATTAAATCTGTAGGATAGAAATATGGCTTGTACATAATTATTTTAATTATGTAACTAATAGTCACACTTAATGTATTAATATGAAATTTATAAACACTCCCCCACACTATCAAACTATAAGTAAAAATAGATTGTGCTAAAGCAAGATATATTATTCGTAGAGTATACTTATCTAACATATTGCGAAGAATTTCAAATTTATAAAATAGTTTTCTCATCAATTTATTTACATAAAGAATATGTTCATTAAATTTAAGTCTATAATCAAAAATAATACCCAGATATTTAATACTATCAACCTTATTTAATGGTATACAATTACATGGAAGCTTTAAGTATTTACAATTATATGAATGAGCACAAAGAGGTAGAGTTTGGCGATTGTTTTTATATTTGTTAATACTAAATATCATATATTTAGATTTATTTAAATTCGGTTATAAGTTATTGTTGTCACACCAACATTTAACTTTATCTAAGCATTTATTTGCTAAAAATATCAAATCATCACAATTTTTACGTTTTACTAAAATTACCGTTTCATCTGCATAACAATACATTTCTGCATCTAAACTCATATTTAAAAGACCATTTATATATATTATAAATAATATAGGACCAAGAACGGTGCCCTGAGGAACTGAAAATTTATTTATATACTCATCACTATATTCGTTATCAAGCCTAACTTTCTGTGGTCTATTAGGAATAAAAGATTTAAGTAAAAGTAGTGTTTTACCTCTTATATCACAAAAATCTAACTTTATAAGAAGTACTTTATGATTAACCGAATCAAAAGCTTTTTTAAAGTCTAAAAATATTCCTAGAACTTTAAATTTGTTATCAAGATTATTATGAATGAAATATGATGTTTTTACTAATAAATCTATAGTTGATGAGTTTGATCGGAAACCAAATTGATTGTTACTGAAAAAATTATATTTATTTAAAAATTTCATTAGTCTTATTTTTATGCATTTTTCAAAGATTTTCGATGGTGTCAATGTAAGAGAAATTGGTCTATAATTACTGCAAACTTTTTTATCACCAGCTTTATAAAGTAGAACAATAATAGTTTCTTTGTAAACATTGGGATAGACACCAGGTATTAGAGAACAATTAAAAATTATGGCTAGTGGTATAGGAATGGTGGATACAGTATTTTTTAAAACTAAATTATACCATACTTATTAAATAAGGAAACATCTTTAATATTTTCAATTAATGTAATTATTTCACTTGGTAAAATAGGATTATTTGGATGCAATTAAAGAAGCGTTAAAAGAAGCGTTAATTTCTATTTTTTTTTTTTTTTTTTGTTCTCAAATGACTAATTTATAAGTGGGAAATAAAACTGGCCGAGTACAAAATATTTTTTTTTTGTCAATTTAATAAACTTTATATATGTACAGTTTGAGGACATTTTTTGAAAAAATTCTGAAATTTCTTTAAGACGATAAACGTATTATAAATAATTTGATGGTATTGGCAATCATTGGTTGATATTGAGAATATTATTTGATTTTTTCAACTATCTAGGGCTACCTGAACTCGTGCCCCAATCGGTTATGTCCGATTACATTTAGACTGTATTATTGAATACTCATTACTCATCATAAGTAATTAGCTAATTATTGAAATTCAAAATTACCCTATAATGTGATTGACATTCAATTAGTGTACAGACCACTGTCGGGCCGCCGCCGCCACAGTCGTCGCATTCGTCTCCACACCACAGTCGACGGCCCGCGAAGTCGGTAGTCATTGTCGGTTATACAGTTAATTACAGCTGATACCTAATTAATTAATTAATCAATTACGTTTCGCCTCGGACCGTGTAGGACGTGAAAAAAAAAATAAAACAATAAAGAACTAAATATATACATAAAATAACCGACGACGTCTCGGCGGCCATGGCCTTGAGCACCCTGCACGCACACCTCTACCACGGCATAATAATTTCCCTATAATCGAGTGCACACACGCACACACACGCACGCAAACGCACTCGTTACATTCTGCACGCTATATTACTGTAATAATGATAGCGCGGCGAAATTAAACAATTTTATTTTTTTTTCAAATTAAATTAATTACCGACTCAGATTCGAATTAATTACGATTAATTAATCATCACTGCGTGGCTGGCGAGCAGACGAAGTCTTTGTTCACGTCTCGTCCGGGAGACGATGACGAATTCTGCACAGGCGGTGGGGAACGCGTTTGTGGCAATCTCAACTAACACTACAGCGATAGCTTTTATACGATTTTGGAAAATAAAATCACTCCAACGAAGAAAAAACAATAAATGTAATTCCAAAAGATATAAAAATAAAAAGAGAACGTATTTCGTATTCTTCGCTTCTCGGTTGGGATGCTCTTGGTGGGTGTATTGAATTCACGATAAATAATTTCTTCAATATAATAAACGAATTATTTATTTACAATAATAATAACAATTGTGGATGAGGTAATATTTAATAAATTTAATGTTGTTTAATGTTGGGTGTTCAATAATTGTGTGTTTGTGGGTGTGTTAGGTAATAAATGTATTTAAAAAAAATTGTATATAATACTAATCTATTTTTATAAATTCATAAATAATCAACATTCCTTAAATTAGCATTTTAGTGTTTTTATGGAAATATATGAATTTTAAGCTATTTATAGATTTCACATTTATTTTTATATAACTCTAATGAAATCCATTATTTTTATGTCTAGTAATCATTCAATATTATTATTATTATTATTTATTAACAAAGTAATCCATGTTCATTATTTATACATCTAATATTTATTTTAAATTTTTCCGTGCTGTTCCGATTTTTTCAATCAAAACCTCAATAAATTTGGAATCATTTGTCCTTAAAACTTTCTTCCATCAAAATATTCGCCAAGTTATTTTATATTTATGTACCACGTTTCATAAAAATCGACCAAACTAATTATTTTTATATGCTTTGATGTATGTGATTTTTACGTACCCAAAACTAAAGAACTTGTCAAAATTCCAACTTTCATTTAATTAGTTATAAAAAAAAGTTAAATTACGATTTTCGAGATTTTTTCAGTACCGTTGATTATACATATGAATATGTTTGTATTAAGTTTTCAGATCCTAATCTCCAGACATTAAAATTTTATGAAATAAAATATTATAAAAAACGAGAAATTTCCAATATTTTTCAAATTTCCGGACTTTTTTCAAAATTAGTTAAATGTATTTGAAATAAATTAACTTTATGAGGTATTCGTGTCTGTTATTAGTAATTGGAGAAAGTTTCAAATTTGTAGCTCCATTATTTTTGATGTTATATTAAACAAAATTAAAATCAAATTTAAGGAAAATTCAGGACGTTTTTTACCGTTTTTCTCTATCCGAAATCGTGCTTAAATACACACGGGAAAAAAACATAGATTTTTAAATCCAATACATTCTTCGTTCCGATAAGAATCTAATATGAGATAAATAAGAATGGTTAAAAAGCCGGACATACTTCGCACGATGGGTGTACTTCGCACGACGGGTGGTATTCTCTTGACGGGCGTATTAAATTTTAAAGAAACGATAAATCATTTCTTCAGTAAAACGATTCTGAACAAA
>JAIPRM010014194.1:0-10914 GCA_025469315.1 Stegophylla sp. TES_Ste_2020
TTTCCTTTGTTCAGAATCGTTTAACTGAAGAAATGATTTATCGTTTCTTTAAAATTTAATACGCCCGTCAAGAGAATACCACCCGTCGTGCGAAGTACACCCATCGTGCGAAGTATGTCCGGATTTTTTATAACTTGTTATTATGTATTTCATATAAAAATCAAATTGGTATGTAATAGTCTTAAAATACAATTTAAAATTCTATTTTGTATTGAAAAAATGTCAAATATTCTAATACGCCCTAGAAAGTTAAGAAAATGTCTTCATAAATTAGAAAAATGTGAAAAAATGCGAAATTAATTTTCTAATTTTTATTCAAAAATACGTGTAACGGATTTGTTACCGTAAAAGTATCGCAAGCTTTTTTTTTTTGGGGTGGGGGGGAAATGCAAAATGCATCGAAATCACAGCTCTTATTGCGTATACTATTATTATATCAGTATTTACCACGCTAAAGTTTTTCGTTTGAAAACAATAAAAATTCAAAATTAGACAAATTATTATACTGAGTTTCCGCCACCGTTTCCGGTGTAAAGTTTTCAAGTTGCAAAAAAAAAAAAAACTTCGGTTTAACCTTGTTCGTCAAGCAATAAAAAACCATAACAATAATAAATTTCTCACGATCTCTACGCGCGCATTTTTACGGTTTCGTACAAAATAATTTCTACATACACACCGTTTATCCACGTGCTCACTGTATTACGCTTATTTTTTCGTATTTTTATTTTTTAATGAAATCTTTTTGTCTGAATAATTGTCACAAACATATTATTATTATTATTTGCGCGTGGAAAAATTGAACTAGTCGAACTGCGTCGTATTTCACACGGTGAAAACACTGTTTCGGAAAGTGTAGCGATCTGATTTGGCCATAATATTATGTAAACAGTCGTGTTGAACGTAGTTTCAACTTAAAATATATCTAAATAAATAATTATAAAAGATTGTTAGCTAAAACCAAACCTTGGAAAGTTCATTTAAAATATGAACTAGTTCGCATAGTGAAAATAATGAACTAAGTTCATAATCTCGTTCGTTTTTCCGAATGAACTTTTTCGTTCAAGTTCATTAGGAAATGAACTTTGAAGTTCAATTTTTATAAAATACTATATAAATAAAAACGAAGTAAATATTAATTCATTGCAATATTATTGAAGATTATATTGAAACTATAAATTAAACTAATGACATCAGCTGTTGTAATATAAAAATTAATATAATAAAAAAATTATATTTAAAAATGTTTTGTATTAGTAAATAACCTAATTTATAAATAACAATTATACTAGCAATTAAAATGTTTTATTTTGTTTTAAATGAACCAGATGTTCAAACATTTCATCTTTAAGAGAATATGTCTTTTCTTAGTCATAACATTGCCAGCTAAACTAAACAACCTTTCAATATTGCGCAATTACAATTAATGATCTAACTGATAGTTGATTTTTTCTACTCTTAAAATATTATTTGTACAATAATGAATACATTTATCTATAATTATTTATGTTGAAGAAAATGAACTTCTAAAAAAAGTTCAAGTTCATAAGAAATATGAACTAAATTCAAAATAAGTTCAATTTAAATTAATTCGTTTTCGTTCATAAGAAATGAACTTTGAACTTTGAACTTTTGAACTCGTTCGTTCCGAAGTCTGGCTAAAATATATCAAAGATAAAGATAAAAGACGATTAAAATTAATATTGTCTAGATCCGCGCGATTCCCAAACCTTTACCTACAGGGAATCCTTATTCCTTAGAAAATAATTTGGGATTGTTGGAACCCAAAGTCAATTCAATCTTAATTGTCGGACTATTAATATTATATTCGAGTATCAATTATATGTGTTACGAGGAGAGCTGTAATATTATATAGGAAAGTGAAATTTTTTTATCTTATTATATAAAGTGTAGCTTTCATAACACAAAATTCAATTCATGTAACAAAAAATTCGATTTTGATACTTTTGTTTTGAATTTTTTCTGATGATTTAAATATTATTTTTTGCCATTTTAGTTAATTTTCTCATTTTTTTTTTCTTGTTCATTTTACATGGTATTATTATTTTATTGGAGTCTGCGAAAAAACATTTTAACACGAATATATTCTGTCTTATAAATATTTAATCTATAATACAGAAAATAAGATTTATAAATCTTTAAAAAAAAAATGAACATAGTAAAAACACTCGCTTCTTCAATTCGTTCAGAATCTAAAAATCTCGTAATTTGCTTACGAAAATTGTCACGCACACGTTGTACTCGTTTCGTAAAACGGAAATTTAACGTGAGCACACTGCAACAATGGGTATAATTTACAGTATAATGTCACTATTTCTTGTAAATTTCGATTATATACTGTTGTCGTTGTCGCCGTCGGGGCTTGCGGCTGGCTAGACGGTTTCGTTTTGCACCACGTCACACGGTTTCCAAAAAACACGAAAATTAATAATTAAAAACAAACAAAAGCAACAATTAGATAAGGTTTACACTCAAACTGTACAATGTTTTCGCAACTGTTATACGAAAATAATATATATACACACGAGAAACGAATAATATCCTCTGGCGTTTCGAGCGAATATAATAACGTTTTCGCCGTCTTTATTATAAATTTGAACCTGTATACACACACATATATATATATATATATATATTGTGTCGAGCAAGTTTAGAGTACACAGGTATTATATATATATATACCTACGTTTATGTATTTTATATTGTATAGCTTTTTAAAAAACAAAAACAAAAAAAATTACAAAATTGTTTTTCTTTTATAAACAACAATAATAACAATAATAGTCATCGCGGTGTAATAAAACATTGTAATGCTATATAAATAATATTATAATTTTTTCTGTTTATACACTTCAAAGGCCTCAAGTCGCGTTTTCAAACGGTGCAGAATTCTAAACTGCAGCTGTTCTATGCCGTTTGTATTTTATCCGATTTGTGTGTTTTTTTTTTTTTTTTTTTTTATGAAACAATTTATGGGTTTTTTTTGTTATGTTTCTTTTTTTGTTCCATGACGTGCCATATATCATCACTGGTATATAGTTTAGAATCGAAATTCTTTGCAATTTGCGTCCTTTTTTAGCGATGTCTTTGGATGAAAATTTACAATTCTGGTAAATAATTAGGTCCTTACCACGTTCACACTTAAAATCAATTCCACGATTGTGAAAAAACCAACTTCACAATATAATTCAATATATAATAATATTATGTAATATGCACACACGAACGAGAAACGACAACGTTACAACGCGATGTCCATACAACTGAACTCGACATTAAATTTTTTTATTAATTTGATAAAAAAAAAAAGTCCTTGCTTTTATATTATTAAATAATTTTTCCAATCTTGAATGATAGCGTAGGTATAATATTATTTTTATAATAACAATTTGGATTGTCTTGTCCAGTTGAGATATTAGATGATTGTAGTACAGTTTTCCCAAACCGTTTTTCCCAATCCATTTTTCCCAACCTAATTTCTTGAATTTCAATATTTACCATACAAACATTTTTTCAATAAATATTTTTACAAATTTAATATTTCCCCCTCCCCCCCCAAAAAAAAAATTGGTCATAATTTAAAATTTTAACTATTTTTTTTTTTTACTATTCATTAAATTATTTATATGACGAGTTTATTGATAGCAATTATATTACTCCCATATCTTACTGTCATTGGTGTTAATTTAAAATTTAAATTATTTTATTTAACAATAAATCATTAATTTCTTATATTTAATAAGATATATTGATAGATTTGGTATTGAAAAAAAGAACTTTTGGGAAAAATGGTATTGAGAAAGAGAACTTTTGGGAAATGAAAAAAATGTGAAAAACAAATTGGGAATAGTGTCTCCCTACCGAATGTTCACCTACCTACTAACTGTAGATAGTTGGTAATGTCAATAACGATAATTCGATTAGAATTTTAAACAACAATATTTATTGATTTTGAGTACATATCCTGTTTTTTGGTTTCTTCTACGTCGTAAATGCATTATTTCCAATTATATTTCATAATTTGTAATGGATGTATTCTAACTCCTAATGTTAAATATTTCATAAAAAAAGTGATCAATATTGAAATACGTATTATATTTATTTTAATTATTACATATTTCTTAATTAATAGAGGTTATAATTATTGTATAGTTAAAAGGACTTTTTTTTTTTTTTAAATTCTTATCGAATAAAATTTCCATAAATATGGTTCAAGGGGGGTGTCCAGACATCCATAAAAAAACCCCTCGGTTGCGCCACTGGGACACTCTACGTCAACTGGCTGCCCGAACCCCGCCGGAACACCGAACATATTTTATGTTTAATCCCGACGGATTTCGTTGTACCTACGCGTGTAACAACAAACACGTTTATAACCGTGTGGGTGAGCGATGTAATACATTCGTCGTATATTTGTACCGTTATTTTATCCGTAGAAGTGGGGGGGGGTAATCGGCAGTGGGTGTAATACATTTTGGAGTGAGGAAAAAAAATGCATCTTGGTTTTTCCTCTCCGAATTTATGGATTTCTCATCGCGGGCATCAGGTGTAAGGTCCGTGATTTCCCCGGTCGAAAAAATGGGTTGCACCGCGACACCGCAGTGGCGGCCGCCGCGAACTTTGTGAAAGTTTTAAAACCGTAAAATGTGTATTTACACAATACGAGAGGCACCGTCGTCGGTCGAAATGTACATGAATATTTTTCTGCGGATTTTTTTACCACGATTTTTTTCCCCGCTCTTTGTCTCATTATACTTCTAGGGCTAGGGACTTATAGCTTTAAAAAAACTTAACTTAAAATATACATGCATTTATGCTCTAAAAATGTACCAAATATGCTCTAAAAATATTATGTAAAAATGCTAAAATAATCTTTTATAAAAAATTAATTTTTTACTGTAAAATCTCAAAATATTTAAAAATTGTATTGTATTATGTATTATTAATTATTCTTCTTCTATTATTTATGAGATCGCCTTTTTTTTTTTCAGACAAAAATTTTCCGACACCAAGAAAAGTCAAATTAATTATTGAAAAATATGTGAAGTATGCGCTTAAAATTCAAAAATATAACCGAAATATGCACTTATATAATATCGAAAAAAGAGCTAAATATTATGCAAATTAAAGAGAACTGCATACAACTCCTGCTGTTATGAAATGAAACGCATTTCTTTATTACTTAGCTGAGTTTTGAATGATTTTTGAAAAACATGCAAACTCCTATAAATCCCCAGCTCTATTCATAATATACAGATGAGAATTTACGTCACAGACGTACTCTACTAACGTGTGCATCGGTGTCAAATGTCAGAGACCAGTATAATATATAACATTTTGCGCATGACGTACACTTATTAAAAAGTTATGCGCGATAATAAAACGGTACGCGCACAATCTGTGTATTAGTATTATAAACTGTAGACGGATTATTATTAATTATTACTAAATCGCTCGTGAAATTTTTATGTCCGAATAAAAGCTGTTATCAGAAACTTTAAATAATTATTTAAATTACAGCACCTGCTGTAGTGGGAAATTAATTATTCGTGTTTTTGAGTATTTAATTAAAAATTAATTCATATTCCATATTATTAAAATAAGTATTATGTATTTAATGTATAGCGTACAATGTTGTTTACGTGTGAACGAGAATAATAAAAAAAAAAAAAAATTATAATTAGATATTTTTTTTAGTTTTCAGTTGATACTTGTTGTTACGTGAAATTATGGGTGCCTAACACGTTAGTTGGAACGGCAAAACGCGGAAAGGCAAATTTTAAAATGTAAAATCTCAAAAATGTAGACGTCAATATTTGGATACTTACTCATTATCTTTGCACATTAATCCATGCACGCGTATCCGTTTTCAGTTTCTGCGCGTGTTTTGACACTTGTCGCTTCACTCCACTCAATCCATATAATATATATATATCCCTCGACTTGCTGTGCAACGTGGGGACATTTTGGCTGACATTTTTTGTCTGACTTGAAATAGACATTTAATCTCAAATACTTGGGCAGATATTAGATTGCATAAGAATTCATTTCTTCAACTATTTGCCTCGGAATTTGGTAAAATGCCTGATTTGACTATTTATCATATTGTTATTTGTTATGTTGCTAATAAAAATATTATTATTATTGTTATTATGAAACATAATATTCTTGATTTATAAATTCTACTTTATCTGAATAAAATTAATGTTTGAAAAAACCTCTATGCTTGCGTATGATTATTTGAATGGACAATCATCGTAAAAACCTTTTTTGTACTGCAGGACTGTTGATTTAAAAAATATTTGTAGGAATTATTGATTTTATTGTGCAAAATCTTTATTGAACCAAATAATTTTGGATACAATAAATTTGAAATTGCCCGTTTTATGAAAAAAAAAAAAAAAAACCGTTTATATATATATATATATAAGTATAAACACGATAAAGTGCTTTTTCTTTACTTAAACATATTATATAAATATAAAGTGGCATTTGGTCTAATTCTCATCGTGTACCTGTTAACTAGAAATAGTCGTAGAAAACTTGAAATATTTTCGTTTACTTGGAACCGACTCAGAATATCATCGTCCATACCACCAGATATCATCAGCTGCAGCTCAAATGTGTGTTTTATAAATTTTTTCTAAATATATATGTATTTAATGCCAAACTACAGTAATTAAACGAGGTCAGACAAAAGCTGCTCGTTTCACAATCAATTTTAGTCTCTTGACTGGACACATTCATGGTTTTATAATTTTATACATTTCCAATAATTAACAAAAATAAAGTAAAGTATTGTCGAAAAAGCCGGACATACTTCGTACCATGGGTATTCTTTGCTCCTTAGGTGCAAGTGGTGATTTTCCTAGGTTTTGGAAGAATTATTGAGAAATTTGAAACATGATATCTTTAAAGTATTATATTTTTGTAATTTCCGATCGAAAAAGTTACTGATCGAACCTTTTGGATTAATATATATATATATATGCGAAAAAGTGTTCACAGAAGGGGGGGGGAATAAAAATAAATAAACATCATTGTAAAATCCTAAGCTTCTTCTTTCCGCTCAGAACGTAAAAATGATAATAATAATAATAATAATCACTATTGTAAAAATTAAAACTTTCAGAAACGATTTTACATTTTTAAAAATATTTTTATCAAAATTATTGTAGTTTTTGTTGCAATTATATATACTTCATTGGTAGATGTTCACACTGTATCATACAACTTACACAACATTTGCTTTTACAGAATATACCCTGATGTTTAAACGCTTATATCGAATATTATATTTACAAATTGTATTCAATCAACTCGATAATCTCTTTGTCGATATAACCACAACATTAAGTTCGATGTTCACGTCGATTTTTTATTATTTTCTTACTCAATTTAAATTTTATGTTTGGACATTTACAATTACATATTTTTTCAATTTGTGTTTTAAACATTTTTTTTATTATCAGTTTTTACGGTTTTTAGGTCATTAAAGCATTTTTTCGGGGTCATTTTTGGTACTTTTTTTAAGTCATCAACATCCCATCTCTAATTATTATTATTATTATTATTCGTATGTATATTAATTATATATTATTGTTTATATGCTTATATAGCGTGGCGTGCATATAATATATAATACATACACAGGCCCGCAGCATTCCGTTCGAAACATTTGTTTGTCCATAACATATGTATATTGGAATTATTGAATACTGTGATGTAAAACTGCCAATCATAGGATTTCCTTTACCCTTTACTTAATGTACGGAGTATGTGGTAATATGTGTTTACATCATGACTCACGTGTACCCGCATTGAAAAAAAAAAAAATTAAAATAAACAAACTATCATAGATCAAATATTTAAACGTATTATATATTTTTGCGGTCGAACGGTGCGTTTTTATTGCTATATATATACGTATATGTAGTATACTTTCTATACATTATATTATATACTACTGTAAGTGTATAATTATTTTATATATATCTATATATATATATTACATAACTGCTGTTGAAAATACCTGAGCGATGACACGCAGCGTGTTGACGATACGCCAACAATTTGTTGCGTGGCCGCTTTGAATTTATATCGCGTTTCTTCTTATTTCCCATAGATTTATTTTTGTTTAAAAGATTTTCACGTTTTTTGGCCGATGATAACATGTGCACGTTGACGGGCCTAATATATATATATATGCGTACAGCAGGCCGATATATAAACGATGTATTTATATTAGGAAAATGAATATGAAAATTAAAGTGGGCGTATATTTAAAATATCTTTCAAAAATTGTAAAATTGATTTTACAAAATATATTATTTGCTCTCTATGCGCGTAAACGACACATGTTTAATGTAGAAAACTCACTCCTTCAATGCATATTCATTTGCATTTAATGTAGAAAACTCACGCTCGGGTGAGCATTTTTAAATTTCGGAAAATTCGCAAAGTAAAGTGACCTTTAACGCGTATTCGTTTGCATTTCATAATTTTTGTTATAAGTCATAAGCAGGGCTTTAATGCTCTTAAAAATCGCTAAAAATGCTCTTAAAAAAATGTAAAAATGATTTAAAAAACTCAAAAAATGCACTAAAAAAATGCCATTAAAAACTTATTTATAATAGCTTAAAATTCAAAAAAATTATATGACTGGTGTGAGGTGTCGTCGGGGGCGTCTTTATCGATTTTAATCTTCTAGGCTTCTGACATATCGCTACGCCGCGCTGGGAGGCAAGATAAGATAATTTATATAAATATAATGTAAAAGAATTGTGAATGAGATAATAATTTCATCTATTGTTAGCGTACAAAATATAAATCGCATATTATAAGTTAATAATAAAATAATTTTGAACTTGAATATTAGGCCAAAAATGACCAAAAAAAATCTAAAAAATGCCCTAAAAAATGAGAAAAATGATCTTAAAACGAAATATTGTCGAAAAATGCATAGAAAATGCAAAATAAAATGTCTAATTCTAATATTGAAAAACACCTAAAACAACAGTTTATAACGAAACGAGTATCGCGCAGAAAGCAATAGAAATTCCCATAATTTCAACATCCCGTTGCTGTTCGACTTAATCAAATAACTAATAAGTAATAATAATTATAATTGTGTGAGTGTGGTACATTGTACCTATAATACAGTGGACTAACGTGTGAAATTTCGTACCGAAAGTTAGCGTGTACTCATACTTATACACTACATCTATATAATATAGTAACAATACAAACTCGCGTGTATTTTAATATTTATGATTATTCAATGTAATGCACGTTAATTAATTTATGCAAAAGTTTAGTATATATATATATATACATGTCGTTAAAGAAAATGAATGATATGTGGTAAAACGATAGAGTAGCGAAATTCACCATAATATTATGTACGATATATATATACATATAATAATAATAATGATTAGAGCTAGGGACTTATAGGTTGTTACTTATACGTTTTTTTCAAAAATCATTCAAAACATAGTCAAGCAATGTAGAAATGCGTTTCATAACACCACGAGTTGTAAGCAGTTCTCTTTAATTTGCATATTTTGCATATTTAGCTCAAGATTTCAATACAAGCGCATATATCGGAAATTTTTTGAATTTTAAGTGCATATATTTCACATATTTTTCAATATTTAATTTGAGTTTTATGAATGTTGGAAAATTTTTTACTGAATACCTGAAGAGATTGAATATTATTTGATATTTTTATTTGTTTAAATGTAAGCTTAAAAAGAATAAAGATTTTTTTAAAAAAAAGAAAGAAATTTCATAAATAATAAAAGAAGAATTAATAATACATAATATTTTAAATATTTTGAGTTTTTACAGTAAAATGTATGTTTTATAAAAGATGATTTTAGCAATTTTGCATATTTTTAGAGCATATTTTAAGTTTTTTTTAGAGCTATACGTCTCTAGCCCTAATAATGATAATAGACGATAGATAATGAATGAATGAAAAACAAACGATTAATAACATAATTTTTATTTATTTACTATTTAATTTTGTTTTTTTTCCTGCGCATTTGACAGGATTATAGACCTAATTTCATAATCATCATCATCGTCATCATTGTCACCTCTTAATCATCATTATACGCCACAGCACGTCTGTGTGTAATATAATACACCGCAGAGCTCGTTACACGTTGATTTCGCGGTCTATGACGGGTAATTACGAGTGAGAGAAAAAAAAAACCGTCTTGTCCGATATTATCATTATCGTTTCGTCGTTTTGTTTTGTCGAGTAAAAAGAAAAAGAAAAAGAAAAAAGAAAAAGTAAGAAAGAAAAAATTAGTCTTTTTTTGATACAGTACACACACACACACACACACACACACACAGGACGTGGCTTCGTTGTGTGTGGCATGTATAATTATGTGTACACGTATACGAGTCGATGGCACGACAAGCGTGCACAGTGCTACGTTGACAAAGAGCTGACTACGCCTAGGTATATATAAACACATAATATTATTATTATTATTATTATTATTATTATTATTATTATTATTATAAGTACCGCCTGGCACGACATACTATCCGACTGTATACTGTACCACGCCGGTGTATATGGTATTATATTATTTTTTAACATCGCGAGTATTTTTGAAGTATTTTGAATTTTCGTTTTTTGTTCGTTTAAGCTGTCGCGTGCGTGCGTGTGCGGGTGCATGTGTGTGTGTGTGTGTGTGTGGACGAAGAACACGATCCCACACGTCTCAATAGATTATAAATGCACCGAGTAGAAACTCGTTCTTCTTTTTTTTGTTTTTTTTTTTTTTTTTTTTTAATGTAGTCTACCGTTTTTTTTTTTGACCGTTCCTTCTAACGGATTCTTCTAACGTCACCCCCTGCATCGGTTTATCCGCA